>JAMPIV010009682.1:0-205561 GCA_024509875.1 Oreohelix idahoensis
ATCTACCTTCTCTGATGTCAACCTTCCCCTTCCAGTGGTTCCATTACATTCCACGGAATCTTGGAAAAACGTTTCTGTTTCTCCTAATCTTTCCGGTGACGAACATCGACAAGTCTCGTCGATGTTACAAACATTTCAGGATGTTCTCACTGACATTCCTGGACACACAGATGTCATAGAACATGACATAATTCTTACCGACAATAATCCAATTAGGGTTAGGCCTTATCCTATCCCTATACACTTTCAGTCGCAAGTGGAAAAGGAATTGGATGAAATGATTCAATTAAATATAATTGAACCATCGACTTCACCATATTCTTCTTCCATGGTTATTGTCCGGAAGAAGGATACGAACATACGAATTTGCGTTGATTATCGCAAATTGAATCAGGTCACAAAGTTCGACGCTGAACCGATGCCTTTGTTAGAAGATCTACTGATTAGACTTTCTAATTCTAGATTCTTCACTAAACTTGACTTGTCTAAAGGTTATTGGCAAGTGCCTTTAGCAGAGCATGCCAAACCTCTTACTGCTTTTTCTACACCTAGGGGTCTATTTCAATGGAATGTTATGCCTTTTGGTCTCATGAACGCCCCTGCCACTTTCGTTCGCATGATGCGTCGAATTCTGTCACATCGTTCGGATGTCATCGCATACTTAGATGACATCTGTCTCTTCAGTGATACCTGGGAAGATCACTATTTAGGGTTATATGACTTACTGTCCACTCTACGTGAGAATAATTTGACAGCAAAACCTTCTAAAGCTTTTGTTGGTTTTGGTGAAATCTCTTTCCTGGGTCATCGTGTTGGTCATGGTCTCTTGAAGACAGAAGACCACAATACTTCCAAAATACTGAATATCTCTGTTCCTAAAACGAAGAAACAAGTTAGGAGTCTCTTAGGTTTAATTCAATTTTATGGGAGATTTATTCCAAATTTATCTTCGATCATGGCACCTCTCTCAACATTGTTGAAGAAAGGTTCGCCTAATCTGGTCCGTTGGTCTGAAGAATGCCAATCTTCACTAGACCAAATCAAGAATATATTTTCTTCTCCTCCCATCTTAAGATTACCTACTCTTGATAGGACTTTTGTTCTTCGGAGTGATGCTTCATCCACTGGGATTGGAGCAGCACTGATGCAAGAATATGCAAATACTCTGCATCCTGTTATGTACATTTCTAGAAAACTAAATGCGGCAGAGAGGAACTACTCGGTTTTAGACCGTGAGTTGTTAGCGATGGTTTGGTCAATTCTAAAACTACAAAGATTCCTCCTGGGCGCACATTTCATTCTAGAGACTGATCAGAAAACTCTTACAGCTATTCAGACTAAGAATTTGAAGAGTTCGAGATCCACTCGATATGCTATAGCTCTTCAACCTTTTCACTTCACGGTACGAGCTATCCGTGGTGCGGATAATGTGATGGCTGACATTTTGTCTAGATGCCCACATGACTCCAACTAATACTTCTGTCCTATATTTCCATATATTACAGAGTCATAACACACCTATATTACTACAATAGATTAGCACATCTGTACTCACTTTATATGTACACACTATCGTGCTTTGTTATCATCTTCTTCTGTTCGTTTTTTAAGATGATAGAGGAAGACTGAGTGGTTAATATAAGGGCCGTTAGTTTACTAAACAGCCACAATTATTAATAATGTATTGTACCTTATGAAGCATATTAGTTATTAATTAGCATTATATTGCTTGTACTTTCTCAGAATGTCATTGATGAGCTGAGGACTTACCTTACTATTATCAAGCATGACGAGTTCTAGATTGTGTACTTACCCTCGGAATGCCAGAGGATATGTCCTGGATCGTCATGTAGTTTAACTTTACTATGTACTTATGTCATTACATGTCAAATAATGTACTATTTAAATTTTCCTATCAGATTTGTACATCCATTTTTAAAGACAATATTAGATTATGCTATTTATTAATCTATGGTAACTTGCATACGTATATTGTGTTTACATGCTAACGTGATGTGTGTTGGTGACACCTCCCCGATGTGAATATTTTTTGAGACATATTTATTTTTCTGTTGAGGTATATCCTCACCAGACACTCTATATTTAGCCTCATGTTAGGCAATTTAATTAATTATCAGCGCATAATTCGTGCGTTTTGAGCCGCTTATCGCATGCTCTTTGATATTTAAAAAAAAAAAAAATATGTTCCACATTTTTTTTTTTTTATCGGGAGGAGGTGGTGATATGTTGCGTGAGAAATTCTCGCAACATCGTTTTATTACAATATATATTTTATAACGCAAGGGCAACAACTGCTTGAAATTTATAGTCACTTTTCTCGGTCAGCAGTTGTCTCCTCGCGTTGGTATTGAATGCAGTTAAGTTTGCTATGCTAGGCCGTTTTCTCAGAAAACGGTTGGCAACCTGTTGGGTTATCCTTTTAAGGTAATCATTCTTACGCTGGTTCGTAGTAAAGGTCCTTGCGTCTTAAGTTCTGAGCTGTGGTCATTTTGCGCTGGACTGCGCATGACTGGTCTTGCTTCTTGGTCGATCGATTTCCGCCCACCAGTCGAGTGAGCGATTTTGAATAGCTAGGAAGATGCCTCGCTGAGAGGGGATCTCCGCTATTTTTTGTTCTGTCAGGAATGTGAAGTCCTCTTAATGGATATTTCATTTATTCGAGATAATACCTCTAGTGTATTTCCACATGCCGGGAGGCGTAATATTTCTGTGTATTTCCTGAAGGCAAGGTAAATTAACTTTTCATTAACTCTATCGATTTTTGGTCGTGAGCGATTTTTGATTCATAGCCTGTCTTCGAAAGGCGTCGTCACGAGATGTTTTCCCAGCTCACATGTCGCTGTATTGTATCGCATCGGTTGATGCATGTCCCAAGGACTATTACTTGCTACTTTGTTACATGAACTAGGTTTGGAAAACCTTTGTTATCTAGAGGATATTTTTGAGGACATTATTTATACTTCGGCAGACGTGCCTGTCTTGCTGAAGTCAGATTAAGGAGAGTGAACTGATCTCATACATCTGGTTATCTTCTGGCTAAGATAGAAAGGGATGGAGAATTTTCCCGACTACATTACAGCCTTATAATGTATTGACATGCCTGTGAATCACCTTTATTATGATGCTGTCTACCGTCCATTGCTATACTGACATTGTTGCTGTGATAATGACTGTCTGATGTACCTACATATTTGCGTATACATTTTGTCACTGTGGCGTCCACAATAAATAATGAAGAAAAACGTCATCGGCTGTTACAAGAATCATTGACTTTATACGTCGTGAGTTTACTGACGTCCTAATGTGGATTGCCCTGTTATTTTGTATGATCATTGTTTGACTGAACACATCTGCACACTTCACAAAACCAGACCACGGGCACCATCACTCACCTCATGGTGCACGCGTCATTTGGCGGCCAATTACTCAATCATAATATAAATTGGGCGTCATCACCTGTATATAACCGAATATACCCATTTTTTTATGCTGTACTCTACAAAGAACTTGGCGTGCTGGGTGCTTCAGTGTTGGCTGATGGTATCAGGTAGATTTACATGTGAAGGTTTCTAGTCATTTCCATACTTCTTGGATCCCTAGTCACTTATTGACAGTGCTTTCAGTGATAATCACGCCGAGTGGCGTCTTGTAGGTAGTCCCATAGCATATACTGCTGTAGGGGAGTGAAGTGTTATAGATTTTACCATGCTTCATGAGGTGGCTGACTTCGCCTTCCCTAACCCAAGAGCAGTCAGGTACCCATTTAGAGCTGGGTAGACTGGAACGTAACGTTACGCGGTTTCAATCCCGGTACCTGTGCTGCTACAGGAAAGCACTCTAACCGCTTAGCCAATTGTGCGCTCGGGATCGTGAATGGCAGCAACAAAATCTCTCCATTTCCCTCGATCCGTGCCTTCCTTAATACGTGCCTTAACTTTGGTTCATGCCTCCCTCGATCCGTGCCTTCCTTGATACGTGCCTTAACTTTGGTTCATGCCTCCCTCGATCCGTGCCTTCCTTGATACGTGCCTTAACTTTGGTTCATGCTTTTCATCTGGACCTCCACAGTTCTCCACCAAGTTGTCTTTGTACGGGCATTGTATCACCTTTCTTGTTGGATCCATAGCATAACAGTTCTGATGATGGTCAGTCCCCGTACACAACCTCCTGAAATAGTCGTATTTTACCATAATTCTTCAGCAAGGTAATTATATTCTTTGTTTCCCAGTATCCATGGAAATAGAGACCTGAGAAGTTTTTTAATAAGACCGATTAAATAGAAAATAGCGTGAGAAAAAGAGACATCAGACCAAGAATAAGCTGAAAATTGACAAACCGGAAGTAAAGAGGATGACAGAATGATGAATTGGCAGAAGATTTGGGAGAAAATTGGCTCCCAAATAGCTCTATTCATTGGTTGAGACGAGTGAATAAATTGGCCAATCGCGTGGATTATAAATAACGAACGTGATATCTTTTGTATTTCTAGATATGAGTACAGCTCACTTTTACTTGTCACAAAATGATCTTAACACATCTAAAAGTTTGTTCCGCTTCCCTCTCATTCTCTCTTTTTTGTTTTTCTTTCGCTACACTTTCTGAAAGGCTCCACAATGTCGAATTAGGGTTCCACCAATTGGCCATTCATTTCATTACAACTGATCCGAAAGATCTTTCTTGCAAATACAGTAGCGACTTTTGTTTCATCTCGATACCTGTCTGCATTTTCAACTATTCCGATACCGACTTGACAAGACTTTTAAATGAATATGTCTTGTCCTTAAGAATCGAATACGTGATGTTCAGAAAAATACCTAGACCGAACAGTTTATACAAGGGTGAATATATTCATAAAAATAAGCAGGCAATTGACTTTCTTTTCTCGTCTGCTGCCGGCGAGATTGCGCGGTCACATGACAACTCGTTTCATGACTTAATTGAAATGCCTATTACAGCTGTATATAATCTACGTGTCCTGGCGACTGTTAGGCGCCATATTTTCTTACTTACAAAACAAATCAGAAGCCGTGTCTAACTTTCTGGATTACTTTACTTGGCATTTCCTTGTTGCTTGTTAATCGCTTAATTTAGACTGCCGTATTTACTGTTATTGATTGTTGTATGTATTTGTCTATTTTCTTTTGTCTCTGTAACACATTTTGTCTTTGTGTTCTACTGTAGTGCGTGTAAGCTTGAAACATGGTTATTCAGTGTAAAATAAAGCCAATCCTAACATACGGAAGTAGGTCGTGGACACTTAGTAAACAAGTAAAAGAAGCGTTGAAGGCCACAGAGATGTTGTTGTAGTAGAATGTTAAAAATATCTTGGACAGCTAAACAGAGTAGGCTAATGAAGATGTTTTTTTAAAGAATCCAGTGCACAAATGAAGCGTGTTACACATTTTAGAAGGAAGTAATCCGTTTTCTTTGGGCATGTTAATAGAAGGAGAAAAGTGGATTCTGTTTCGACAACAATCAACCAATCAGCTAGCTCCTTTTAGGTCCCCAGTGAGCATAGGCCTTCAGCAAACACATGCCAAATCTTCCTGTCACGTGCCAGCAACTCAAGTTCTTTCCACGTCTTCCTCTCCATTTTCACTTCAGTCTCCAGTTCTCTTCTCCATGTGTTTTTTGGTCTACTTCTGCCCCTCTTTCCCAGGGGAATCCAGAACAAGGACTGCCTTGTAATGCTATCAACAGGTTTCCTCATTGTGTGTCCTATCCATCGCCAGCGTCTCCTTCTCAACTCTTATTCCACTGGCACTTGTCTAGTTCTTGTCATCAGTTCCACATTGGTGTTCTTGTCACCAGTTCCACATTGGGGTTCTTGTCATTAGTTCCACATTGGTTTTCTTGTCATTAGTTCCACATTGGTGTCCTTGTCACCAGTTCCACATTGGTGTCCTTGTCATCAGTTCCACATTGGTGTTCTTGTCATCAGTTCCACATTGGTGTCCTTGTCATCAGTTCCACATTGGTGTCCTTGTCATCAGTTCCACATTGGTGTTCTTGTCACCAGTTCCACATTGGTGTTCTTGTCATCAGTTCCACATTTGTGTCCTTGTCATCAGTTCCACATTGGTGTTCTTGTCACCAGTTCCACGTTGGTGTCCTTGTCACCAGTTCCACATTGGTGTCCTTTGTCACCAGTTCCTCATTGGTGTCTTGTCACCAGTTCCACATTGGTGTCCTTGTCATTAGTTCCACATTGGTGTCCTTGTCACCAGTTCCACATTGGTGTCCTTGTCTTACCATTTCAATCCTTTATTCAACAACAAGAAAGATTGAAAGAACAAGAGGTAGTTGATGGCTACAAGAGAAGATACTTAACAGCTTGACAACCTGGCATGGAAAGAAGACAATAACAGAATTTATAAACAGTATTTGAGACACGAAGTTGTGGCGAGACATGATCTCCCCAACCGCTAGGCATGTTACTTAAAGAAGTAGATATGTGAGCAAAGTATCGTTTTATATTATATTTGTTTAAGTATCTTTTATTAAAAAGCACCAACTTTAAGTTGAGAGAGCGAAAGAGGATGACAGAAACGCAAAAGAGAAAACACGAAAAATAATCAACAGAAGAGGCAAAAGGAAACACAGAGAAAGTGCATAATAAAAGGGAGAAGCAGAGAGAGAGAGAGAGAGAGAGAGAGAGAGAGAGAGAGAGAGAGAGAGAGAGAGAAGACGAGGCACACAAGATACGGAGGCAAACATACGATAAGAAGAAAGAGACGCCGAGAGGAAGAAAATTATGCAACGGAGAGACAGAGCTTAAACCGTGAGATACGCAAGAGAATGCAGGATTCCAGGCAGAATGAAAAGACATAAGACACACCGCTGTGAAAGATACACAAGAAGAGGAATAAATATAGTTTTAAAAATTTCGCTTGCATTGAAAGAGACAGTGACCGCTTGGGTCTCCTGACTATATATCCTAGCAAAAGAATTGAAGTAACGGACAATCAGATACCGCAACCGCTTGGCTGGTCCCTACAATCCCGCCCCTAACCCTCAGTTATGAAACCCTCTTGTCGTTTCCTACAACAATCGGAGCCAGCCACGGCGCAGTCATTTCCTGAGTCACTCAGACTCACGAAAGCGCCCTCGCTTCGTGCCTCGGTATCTTTCGTATCGTGACGCTGCGCCGGGTCCTCGCTTTTTCGCGTGGATTCGCCGAGCTAAAACAACGGCCTCGAGTGCTAGACTACAATAGCCAGGAGACTGCCAGCGAGGGAAGTCCTTCTAATCTCGTTGCAGTTTTAAAACCCGGTTGCTTCGCTGGATTACGAGGATAGCAGCTACTTTTTATATACTCTAAGATTCACTTTGTTATTGGCGTGTTTTGGGTCGCTCAAAGCCACGACAGTTTATTCAAAGCTCAGGCGTGCCGACTTTTTTATGAGCAGCGCAAGGAGATGGATTAAGCGAGAAAACCAGACTCCACATGTGGTGGGATTAATTTGTTTTTTGTGTAAGCAATCCTTGTGAAATGATTTATTCTTGAGTTTGTAGGTGTTAAGTCAGCAGTGCGCCTAGCGAAGAGCTAATTCGTCCCGCTTTTGTGTTTATTATATTTGCATAAGATTACTTTCCGAACAAGTGCGTTGAAATTATTCCATGACTAATTTTAAGTTTTTTTCCATTGCATCCCCCAATGGCATTTTTTACTAGTATTTCTGAGAATAGCAAGAACGATTTCCATTTACGTTTCATATCTATCTATCTATCTATCTATCTATCTATCTATCTATCTATCTATCTATCTATCTATCTATCTATCTATCTATCTATCTATCTATCTATCTATCTATCTATCTATCTATCCAGTGGCTTACTATGGGGGTGCCAGGAGGGCGGTCCGCCCCGGGCGATAGCCAGAAGGGGGGTGCCATCGGCCACTTTTATGATAGCACTTAGGCCTCCTGTTAAAAATATTCTTACAAGTGTGTTTCTTTATTGCGGCGGAGAGTACCAAAGGTAAGATCCGCTCCCGGTGCCAAATACTTAAAGTACACATCGGCATGGATCCTCAACAAATCCACACCAGGCCTTCATGTCCTGTCCCGTCATTCAAGGTCTTACTTAATCCCCTTCATGTCTGCCTGAACTTTCTTTATTCGTTTGTTTATTAGTTTAATGAATGGAAACAAAGTTTAGCCGGGTATTAAGTAAGTGGGACAACAATAAATAACTACATTTCTTGAAACACCTTCGTAAGCAGAAAAAAAAACAGTTACGGCATACAAATAACAAAAACAAAGAAAGAATCAATGGAGAGAAGTGAAGGTCTATTTGACAATACTGTAATGCGTACTTGCTTCAATCAACTATTACTGTGAGGCGATGTGAGCAGCTATAGTTTTTGATGTTGAGAAATATGTGCCGCATTGGCTATTGTGAGTCGCTGTTGTTGTATGTTTTCTCTGACACTGTCCATCTGCACCTTGGGCTTCCCTGTGCCATAGAACAGTGCTTCGTAACCGGTGTGCCGCTGCATATTAGTGTGCCGCCAGTGTCAGCCTAGTGTGACGAGACACCAAGCAAAATACACCATAGAATGGTTTCCACAATTACATGTTATGGTCAAATATTACATCATCCACCAATCAATCATACACAATTAGGCAGCGTTTGTTTTATGATTGCAATCAATTGTTAAGTATTTATCATACCCACCTACTTAAAAATGTGTCGTGAAATGTTGAAGGGCACTTTAACTGTACCGTGAAGTAAAAAATTTTGCGGAGCACCTAGAATAAGATCTAACAGGGGTCGTAGTGGTTAAGAGGTATGGCGTCCGCCTCGAATGATAAAAGTACCGGGTTAGATTACCAGTAGAGGCAATATAATGTATGGGAATTATTTTCAGAACCATTGGTCCTAATGATGTCATACTCCCCACTGGTCTCCTGGGTAGTGAGATGTGATTCCTAGCCTTCTCGGATAAGGGCGAAAAATTGGAGATCCCGTGTGTAAGTTGCGCACGTTAAAAATTTATCGGAAATCGTAAATAGTAGGCCACACGTCCGCTACTCTGGCAAAATTTAAGAAAATAGGAAACCTACTCACCACAAAATATTTATAGCATGTGTGATTCCTATATACACACATTGGGATTATCGCAGGTGCTACGGAGTTCGTGCACTGTGCTGAGGTCCTCCTTGTGTGATCTAAGGGAGGATATCGGAGCGCTGACGGAGTTGTCCGAGTGCTATGAAGATAGTCATTGAAACCAAACCAAGATCTACTGTTGTAGGCGCTGAGTGTTAACTGATCTGGCTCTATTCTCATGAGATGGCCAAACCATTTTATTTTTTGTCTCTCACTGTATTTGATGCAAGAAGTGATTTCTGTATATTTTATTATACCGTCATTCCCCATTCTAACTTCCCTGATAGCATTATAGCCTCTTCTTTAAACACTGTGTGCTCAGAAAGGCAACATGTATCTATATCTTTGTAACACACCATCATAGCTCTACAGCTGCGTACACGCCAAGAATTCTGCCACTACCATCCGTTCTAGATCTTCCCATGTCCGTTTTATCCTTGTTAACTAAGTGTGTTTTCGGATTCCTTCTCCATGTGTATTTATGTTTCCCTCTTATTCTCTTGCCTGGTGAGTTCCAGGACAAGAAATTGCATAGCATCATAAGTGCTCGTCAACTTCCTGTGTAGCGTAGACGTTCAACAAAGTCACAACTAGATTTTTGTCTGGTGCCGTCCAGTCAGTATCGTTCAATTTTTCCATGTCTTCTTTATTCCTGTTTAGTTTACCTCCAGTTTCCTTCTCCGTGCGTTTTTTTGGGGGTCTCCATTTATGAGATCTCCCTGTACTTCTATTACTACGTAGATTCCACAACAAAGACTGCCCTGTAACGTTAACATAGTATACCTTCGTCATCATAATCTTTATTGTCATTTCCCGTCTTGCTCCCTATGGAACATACAGCCACCACTACAGCTGGCCCCTTGAAGGAAACCTGCATTAAACATTTACATGCTCATGCAGCAGTGGTTTCTGTAGCAACTTATTCTACATGATGAGGTGCCAGCACCGTACAGAATCTCATATTAATTGCCTCATACGAGTTGCTTGAAGGAGCTTACTCCTTTTTTATCTTCTCAATAACACCCTAGGTATTTACACGGGGCTTAGAATACCATGACTAATAAATATTAAAAATACTATCTGCACATACAGAGTCTGACTATGGAATTGGTGTTTTGATCAAATATGTGTTTTTACAACTAAGAAATTGCGTCCTTCCAATATACAGTTTTATATCTCGATTCTTTTTTTTTAAAATCTGTTTTTGTCAGTATATTCATAGTTCATCCCCTTCAAATCCCCCAGGAGCATAGGCCTTCAACAACCTTATGCTAAGCTCCCTGTCCTGTGCCATCAGCTCAAGGTTTACCCATGACTTCTTCATCCCCTTCATGTCTGTCTCCAGTTCTTTTCTCCGTGTGTTCTTTGGTCTTCTACTATCTCTCTTACCCTGGGGGTTCCAGAACAAGGACTGCCTGGTAATGCTATCACCAGGTTTCCTCAGTGTGTGTCCAATCCATCTCTAGGGTCTTCTTATCATCTCTTGCCCTATTGGCGCCTGTCTTTTACCTGTATCCGCACCGTCCACGATACATGCAACGCATTGTTTGCTAAGACTAGCGTTTCTCAAACTTGTTGGTCTCAGAACCCCTTAAGACTGCTAAAAATTATTGAGGACCCATACGAGCTTTCGTTTATGTGGGTTATACCGTGAGAGAATGAGAGTGAAAGTACTTAACTACAATTCCAGACCACACAGTCTTTTATATTTGGACATTAATATAACCGATAGGCCCTATGTCTAGGTTGAAAGGAGCGCGCTTTGCCAAAACGAGGGAAAATGTTAAATACAAAAATAAGTAAATAACATCTTCGATTACTATGATAATAGTTTTGACCTCACGGACCCCCTGAGTGAATCTTGGGGACCCCCAATGGGTCCGCGGACCACACTTTAAGAACCGCTGTGGTAGACTTATGTGTGCCGGTAGACATTAGATATGACTACATACTCACACTCGCACCCCAGTGTAGTTGCTCGGAGTCTCTGAAGAGACAAGGAAAGAGCAGGCCTATTACAGCCTCAAGCATATCGTACAAGGCGGCTTATATGAGGTTGGCAATCTCATCATGTAAAACATATTGCCACATAAACACAGCCTCAAAAGCGTGCGCATTCTTCCTGCAGACGTCCAGCAAAAGGATCAACTCCATTGGCAGCTTCATGCTCTGTTATTAACGCGAAGGATGATAATAACGTCATACTCACAATCGCAGTTGGGCGAGTTTTTAAGAGCGCGAATGTTTGAAAACTACCTATTTATAGAGTAATTAAAATGTAATAATCGTTTTGTAATAAAAAGCAAAATTCAAATTGATGTCATTAAAATTAAACTGATTATACTTTGAAAACGTGGTCTTAGTTTTGTATTGCTCGCGGTCCGACGTAGCGCCACGTAGCAACAAACACAACTACTCTAGATATAAATATACACATAGTTACATAATATTTTCCACCTTCATTCATTCTTCATCAAATAAGACCACTGGGTCCAAATCTTTTACAGTGCTTTTGGCATTCTTGTGAAACAAAGAAAGATATATGAATTATCCATGGATTAACGATCACGAGACGGGGATTATCTTGTCTGACCAAGTAACGAATATTTCTAATTTCTTTGATGACCCCTCGAACATTTCTGATTGTGCACGGGATTATTTCTGCCTACGGACCTGGCGCTGTGCTGTGTGGAGATTCGTATCTTATCTGGAAAAGGTAGGTCATTATAAATATTTATTGTTGTTTATATTTTCACCTGCCCCTGTTAGTTCATTGTGGTAAAATTTATAAGGGAAAATAGATGTGGTGCTTGTGTGTTATCGAACGAAGAAGGAGGAGAAGAATAACGAGGAGGAAGAAGGAGAGAAGAAAAGAAGAAAAAGGAGGAAGAGGAAAGAAGAAGAAGAATAATAGGAGGAGGAGGAGAGAAGAAGGACAGAAGAAGAAGAATAAGAGGGAGGAGGAGAAGAAGAATGAAGAGGAGGAGGAAGAAAGAGGAGAAAACAGAAGAAGACTAAAGAGGAAGAAGAAGAAGAAAAAAAATGAGGAGGAAAAAGAAGAAGAAAGAGGAGGAAGAAAGAGAAGAAGAAAAAGGAGGAGGAGGAAGAAGAAGAAGAATAAGGAGGACAAAGAGGAAGACGAATAAGAATATGGAGGAGGAGGGAGGAGAAGAAGAATAAAGAGGATGAGGGGGAGAAGAACAAGAATAAAGAGGAGGAAGAAAAACGAGAAGAATAAGAAGGAGGAGGAGACGAAGAACAAGAATAAGAAGAAGTGTGAGGAGGAGGAGAAGAAGAAGAAGGAGGAAAAGAAGCAGCATAATAAGATGAGTGAGGAGGAGAAAAAGGAGAGAAGAAGAAGAAGAATAAGAGCGAGGAGGAGGAGGAGAAGAAGAAGAATAAAGAAGATGAGAAGGAAATAGGAGGAGAAGAAGAAGAATAAGGAGGAGGAGAAGAACAAGAAAAGAAAAAGAAGAAGATTGAGAAGGAGGAGTAGAAGAAGAAGAATGAAGAGGAGGAAGAAGAATAAGGGGGAGAAGGAAGAAGAAGACAAAGGATAAGAAGGAGGAGGAAGAAGGAGAATAAGGAGGAGAAGGAGGAAGAAGACAAAGAATATGGAGGAGGAGGAAGGAGAAGAAGAACAAGGAGGAGGAAGATAAAGGAGAAGAATAAGAAGGAGGAGGAGAAGAGGAACAAGAATAAGAAGAAGAGTGAGGAGGAGAAGAAGAAGCAGCAGCATGAGGAGGGGGTGGAGGAAAAGAAGAAGAAGAAGAAAATGAAGAAGGCAAAGAAGAAAAAAAAAGAATAGTTTCGATCTAGCTGCTAACTTATTTGAATTGGCTCCTAAGTAACGAAAAATTCATCTTATTTTGTCTCTGCTGACTTTTTTCCTCCCAAGTGTGACTTTTATTGTCTTCAAATCTATAACATTAATAAACGACAGTTATGTTTCTTTGTGGTTTTCACTGTGGAACTGTTGATTTTCCGAGACAGAACGTTCAATCAACCTCACACCTGGTCTTTATTTTGGTTAAATGGAAATTAGACATCCAGTCTTTTGAGTTTTAATTTTGTTTGTTTGGACGCACGTGCGCCATAACGTGCGTTCGAGTTGTCTGTTTAAACAAAGCCGTGGGTTAGAAAAATGTAATTTTTACACACACAAAAAGTGGATTTGTTTATAATTTAAGTAAAAAAATTTAACGTTATCTTTCGTTTTTCTGTGAGCATTGCGTACCTCATTCCGGTAGTTTATTGTTTTTAAATGTGTTCCGTGCAGGGCAAAATGCAACTACCAGTTTCATCTTTTTTATCGGTTTTATTAGTGTGTTGCTCCCTGTAAAGCATAGGCGTCAATCAGATTTATTCATTGATCACCTTTCAGTTCCCCGAGGGGCATAGGCCTTCAAAAAACTGATGCCAAGTCTTCCTGTCCTGCGCCTTCAGCTCAAGCTCTTTCCATATCTTCATCATATATGCCCTTCATGCCTGTCGCCAGTTCTCTTCGCCACGTGTTCTTTGGTTTTCCTCTACCTATTACCCTAGGGATTTCAGAACAAGGACTATCCTGTAATGCTATCAACAAGCTGCCTCAATCTGTCTTATCCATCCCCAACGTCTTCTTCACATCTCTTGTTCCTCTGACACTTGTCTGGTTCTTGTCATCTCTTGTTCCACTGGTACTTGTCTGGTTCTTGTCATCTCTTGTTCCACTGACACTTGTCTGGTTCTTGTCATCTCTTGTTCCACTGACACTTGTCTGGTTCTTGTCATCTCTTGTTCCACTGACACGTGTCTGGTTCTTGTCATCTGTTCTTCCACTGACACTTGTCTGGTTCTTGTCATCTCTTGTTCCACTGACACGTGTCTGGTTCTTGTCATCTCTTCTTCCACTGACACTTGTCTGGTTCTTGTCATCTCTTCTTCCACTGACACTTGTCTGGTTCTTGTCATCTCTTCTTCCACTGACACTTGTCTGGTTCTTGTCATCTCTTCTTCCACTGACACTTGTCTGGTTCTTGTCATCTCTTCTTCCACTGACACTTGTCTGGTTCTTGTCATCTCTTCTTCCACTGACACTTGTCTGGTTCTTGTCATCTCTTCTTCCACTGACACTTGTCTGGTTCTTGCCATCAGTTCCACATTGGTGATCTTGTCTTACTACTTCATTCCTTCTATTGCACGCAAGCACCCAGGCATATCTGTAGCTTTCTGGTTGTTGTTTTTGTTGTTCTCCATGTCTCAGAGCTTTACAATCTTTTATGCTCTGGTCATTTTGCTCCACAGCTTTCAATTTTTCCTTGCCACTTTTTCATTCCTCATTTGTTTCCCCAAATGTGATTGCATCTTCATTTCCTTCTCTAGATCAGTAGAATAATCATAGTGTGCTTTTATATTTGGACACGCTCCCTAATATAACCGACGGACCCTGTGTCTAGATTGAATGGTGCGTGAATCGTCAAAAAGAGGCTACATTTTATTTGTTTTTTAAATTCTTTAGATGAGTGCTCGGCAACGGCTCATAACATCTTACCAGTAGATCACAGGGGATGGTTTGGTAGATTTCTAGGTAACGGAAGGCGAAAAGAAAACAAATTTTAAGCTAGGGTAATTTTTTCGGATTCCCTGTGAAAATAAACCAGGAGCCTGGCGCATTAAAATTCACTTTATTCATGAACTGTGTAAGTTAACATTTGGTAGGTAGTCACATTTGTTAGGTAGTCACATTTGGTAGGTAGTCACATTTGTTAGGTAGTCACATTTGGTAGGTGGTCACATTTGGTGGGTAGTCACATTTGGTGAGTGGTCACATTTGGTGGGTAGTCACATTTGGTTATTGGTCACATTTGTTAGGTAGTCACATTTGGTGGGTGGTCACATTTGGTGGGAAGTCACATTTGGTGGGTAGTCACATTTGGCAGGTAGTCACATTTGGTAGGTAGTCACATTTGTTGTGTAGTCACATTTGGTAGGTAGTCACATTTGGTAGGTAGTCACATTTGGTAGGTAGTCACATTTGGTGGGTAGTCACATTTGTTAGGTAGTCACATTTGGTAGGTAGTCACATTTGTTAGGTAGTCACTTTGGTGGGTAGTCACATTTGGTAGGTAGTCACATTTGGTGGGTAGTCACATTTGGTGGGTAGTCACATTTGGTGGGTAGTCCCACTTGGTAGGTAATCACATTTGGTGGGTAGTCCCACTTGGTAGGTAGTCACATTTGGTGGGTAGTCCCACTTGGTAGGTAGTCACATTTGGTAGGTAATCACATTTGGTGGATAGTCACATTTGGTAGGTAGTCCCACGTGGTACGTAGTCTCACGTGGTGGGTAGTCCCACTTGGTAGTTAGTCACATTTGGTAGGTAGTCCCACCTAGTAGGTAGTCACATTTGGTGTGTAGTCACATTTGGTAGGTAGTCCCACGTGGTACGTAGTCTCACGTGGTAGGTAGTCCCACTTGGTAGGTAGTCACATTTGGTAGGTATTCCCATTTGGTAGGTAGTCATATTTGGTAGGTAGTCACATTTGGTGCGTAAACACCATTCAGTTTACTTATATTTGAAGGAAGTAGTCCACTTTCTTGAGACATGTTATGAGACAAGTAAGGCTTGGAAATATTGCAACAACAGGACAGGCTGGAAGTCGCTTGTCCATAACAGATACTACCGGAGTGGAGTGAAGTGTTAGAGACATCACTATACTAGGTCCAGCATCGAGAGTTGGGGGTGACCAGTTCCCTTTCTCGCTGCCTTTTCTTTCCCTAACTCAAAGAGAAAAGTCCGGTACCGATTTACAGCGGGGTAGACTGGAGCGTGTCGATACCGTGAATCGAATCCAGCACTTGTGCCGCGAGAGGCCAGCGTTCTAGCCACTCTATAAATCGAGCGCACTAACATTTCGAAAAATATCATTTACTTGAAAATTTTCACCGCTCTGTTGACTGATTTTCAGGAAGCAGATCGCTGGGTCGAGATAATAGTTACATTTAGGTTGTACTTAATTCTCAAGTCCAAATACTCTAAAACCTGAGAACAGTCATGATTTCGTGAACATCTTTAAAGAGTTCAGTGTTTCTAAAGTAGATCATCACAGTTCTTGGGTTGCCCACCACTGACGTAGTACACATGTTTCAATCTTTAATCTTCTGGCCGTTTTGATATCTCACTTTAATTTTTTTTTTTTTTTTGGAGCCGTGGTAGCACAGTGGTTAGTGCACTGGCTACCTAGCTCTGTAGTCCAAGGTTCGATCCCCAGTTGAGGTGGGATTTTTTAGACCCCAAACGGCTCCGGTGTCGACCGAGCCTCATGGATTGGGTTCCAGAGCAACTCTGGGAAGGTTAAGGTGGCCGGCTTGATGCTGACCACATCACCCCTAGTGTGCCGTATGGTCAAGAAAATATGGGCCTAACACCATATTCTCTATATGCCTCAATGGGCGTGTAATGGATCCTTTACCTCTTTCTTTTACTTTCAGTTTTTCCTTGCTACTTTTCCCTTCTTCTTTATTTTTCATACAGATGGTGCGGTGTCATTTCTTTCTTAAGATGGCTCATTTCATTTCTTTCTGACAACGTTATTGCGTTTCTCTTTCTTTCTCTAGATGTTGTTACGTCTTCATTTCTTTTTCTAGATGTTGTTGCATTTCTTTTAATAAAGGAAGATGAAGGACATTGAGTGAACGAATGACTGAATGAATAAGTGAATGAATTAACAGTTTTACGTTAGCGCCCGTTATAAACTTTTGTCCTTTTCCATTTTATCCCCCCTTGGTTCACAGCCATACAACAGCGCGGACTGACCTCACGTTTGTCCTTTTCCATATTATCCCCCCCTTGGTTGACAGCCATACAACAGCGCGGACTGACCTCACGTTTGTCCTTTTCCATTTTATCCCCCCTTGGTTCACAGCCATACAACAGCGCGGACTGACCTCACGTTTGTCCTTTTCCATTTTATCCCCCCTTGGTTCACAGCCATACAACAGCGCGGACTGACCTCACGTTTGTCCTTTTCCATTTTATCCCCCCTTGGTTGACAGCCACACAACAGCGCGGACTGACCTCACGTTTGTCCTTTTCCATATTATCCCCCCTTGGTTGACAGCCATACAACAGCGCGGACTGACCTCACGTTTGTCCTTTTCCATTTTATCCCCCCTTGGTTGACAGCCATACAACAGCGCGGACTGACCTCACGTTTGTCCTTTTCCATATTCCCCCCCCCCCCCCCTGGTTGACAGCCATACAACAGCGCGGACTGACCTCACGTTTGTCCTTTTCCATTTTATCCCCCCTTGGTTGACAGCCATACAACAGCGCGGACTGACCTCACGTTTGTCCTTTTCCATTTTATCCCCCCTTGGTTGACAGCCATACAACAGCGCGGACTGACCTCACGTTTGTCCTTTTCCATATTATCCCCCCTTGGTTGACAGCCATACAACAGCGCGGACTGTCCTCACGTTTGTCCTTTTCCATTTTATCCTCCCTTGGTTGACAGCCATACAACAGCGCGGACTGACCCCATGTTTGTCCTTTTCCATGTTATCCCCCCTTGGTTCACAGCCATACAACAGTGCGGACTGACGTCACGTTTGAAAATGCATATTTTTCTATGGATGTCATTCCTTTTCACTTTGCATGCATTTCCCAAAGGATGAAATACCCCACGAGAACGAGGCAGACCATGAAAAATACATTTCTGATACACCTCTGCAAAGTCAATACGTCAATTCTGACTAGATGTTATTAATTCTTTTGCTGAATAAATTTAACGCCAGACTCAACACACGACTAAGCTAAAGATAAAGATGAAAATAAAATGTTAATTGATGTTAAATTATTAAAACAAATGCGAGTAATGAACTACTTAAGTTTGTACGGATCTTTAAAATCAGACGTAAACTATGTCGGATTCATTTGCGTAACTACCGAACGGTTGAACCGGGCACGTCCCGAGCGAGGGCCTTAGCACAGAATGGGCTCCGGAAGGTGGTGGCCGGAAGAAGGAATCGTTGTCTTTATATATATATATATATATATATATATATATATAGGTTGTTGATCCAATTTTATAAGTTGGGCGCCACCTACTTTGCGCCCGGTGGCTCCTTACACTGAAGTTAAACCACTGGGTGGTTTTACAGGATTTCTTGTAATTTTATTTTGTAAAATTAACTTTTAAAAGGTTCTACATTTGTCAGTTTCAATTTTTGTTAAGTTACTTTAGTAATTTTACCGGCATGACACATAAGTGAGGAGTTCCGCGCTGCCATTATCGTTAGAGTTATCTACCGTGTCTCCATGGAGACAAAAGTAGTTGTCATCCGAATAGAGCAAAAAACGTATATTTATTATGTTAGTAATTGAGGATTGGTAAAGATCTGTGACAAAAGAGTCACTCTTCTGCTCGGGAAAATATTGAGGTCAAGTAGAGCAGATTGTGGCATGAAGAGAAGTATTCTGATAAAGATGGCAGACTCCTTTTTTTTTTTTTCTTGTTGACCCAAATCATTAATGGTTTTTCAAGAGGAGCTTAAACGAGAGATGCATAGATACCAGTGGTTGTAAGGAATAAAAGGCATCATGGTTTTGATGAATCCTATTGTATTCGATATTTTCAGCAATGTGACAGTAATTTCGGTCTTCAGTACTTGAGTAAAAACATTGAATTAGAAAATTTAACAATATTCTTCTATTATCGCCTTGGAAAAAAAAAATGCAGGACAACAAAGCGGCCGAAGATAAAGGACAGCTTACATCAGTGCTTTATTGTTGTTGTCTTCTTCCACGTGTGCCTTTAATTGCCACGTGGAAGATGAATTTTTGATTTTTCTGTAAGATGTGTTGTTTAGCTTGCGTCTAACCATGTTGTTTTAGGATGCCTTAATCCAGCATAGGCACCACTCATTTTACTCATATCAGAAGGATGCAGTAAACTTTCTTTGACCATATTATGAGACAGTCTTATTGACAGAGTGGTTAGAGCGCTGATCGCTTGCGGCAAAGATACCGTGTTCGATTCACGGTATCAGCACACTCCAGTCCGCCCAGCTGTAAATGAGTATAAACAAATAAGGAGGGGAAACCAGAGGCCTGTAAACAGCAAATATACCTAACTTTGCTCTTGAGTTAGAGAAGGAAAAGGCAGTGAGGAAGGGAACTAGTCACCCCATCTCTTGATGCTGGACCTAGTATAGTGTAGTCTCTAACAGTGTAGTCTGCGTCCTACGGCAGTATCTACTATGTTACTACATTTACCGTTTTTAAATTATGTGACAAGTATGTTGAATACATTATAACAACAGGAAATAGAGAAGGAGACAAGAAGGAGACGACGCTGAACAGTTTGACCTCGTGACATGGGAAGAAGCTACCAACAGAATTCATTAATGACACTGGGTACAAGAAGCTGTGAAGAGAGATGATCGCCTACGCCTGCTGGCATACTACTTGAAGAAGAAGAAGACAACGAAGAAGAAGAAGAATAAGAAGAAAAAGATACCAATCATTCGTGCATCTCTTGTTTATCTATCTATCTATCTATCTATCTATCTATCTATCTATCTATCTATCTATCTATCTATCTATCTATCTATCTATCTATCTATCTATCTATCTATCTATCTATCTATCTATCTATCTATCTATCTATCTATCTATCTATCTATCCATCCATCCATCCATCCATCCATCCATCCATCCATCCATCCATCCATCCATCCATCCATCCATCCATCCATCCATCCATCCATCCATCCATCCATCTATCTATCTATCTATCTATCTATCTATCTATCTATCTATCTATCTATCTATCTATCTATCTATCTATCTATCTATCTATCTATCTATCTATCTTTCTATCTATCTGTCTGTTTGTCTGTCTGTCATACAATATATGTTTGAGCTGACATTCGATATCATATAATCATCATTTTACATTAATTAACTTGTCCTGTTTCGAAATATAATAGTTAATATTTTAAACCAGGACCTGTGCGTTGCTGTAACAGTAATCAACTAAGGTTTTAAACCATCTACGAAAACAAAAGAATTTGTACAAAAACAAATTATTATTTTGAACAAACTGATCTACAACTGTTACCTAATAGGAGAGCACACATCTCGTATTTCAGCTTTCAAATCACACAAAGCAAATTTGATATATTTGTTCCTATGTTGAGTATTGTAACATGGCAGAAAACATGGACACCGCATTTAGATTAGATCAACGGAAACCATCTAATGATTAATACTCTGATGGTCATTATTTGCTTTCATTTGCCTGTATCTGGTGACAGCTTGCTGGCTCCGTTGGTTGTAGAACAGGGGTCTGCAAAAGACAGTCCGCGTTCTACAAGTAGAGCGCAGGGGATTACCTGGTAGATCTCTAGGTGACGGAGGGGAAAAGAGAAATCCCTCTCCACCCATCATTTAAAAGCGATGCATTTCCAGGACTAAAGGTATTTCCATTACGTGCCCAGTAAAAACTCAGGAGCTGAATTACAAAAGGTCACTTTTAATTTTGAACTGTATGAGAGAAACACGTGATCTTTTCTTTGAAGTGAACATTTATTTATTCATGACCTTTAGCTCCCCAAGGAGCATAGACTTTCAACAAACTTATACCAAGTCTTCCTGTCCGGTGCCATCAGCTTAAGGGTTTTCTATAACTTCCTTATCTTATTTACTTCTGTCTCCAGTTCTCTTCTCCGTGTGTTCTTTGGTTTCTCTCTACCTTTCTTACCTTGGGGATTCCAGACCAAGGACTGCCTTTTAATTCTTTACACAGATGTCCTCAACGTGGGCCTTATTTATCGCTACCGTCTTCTTTTTATTTCTTGTTTCACTGCAAGACTTCTGCTTCAGATGTGACGTCTGGCTTGAGCTATTCTATTTCTCTATGATTCAAGTAGTGATTTTTCTTTGATTCTAGTAGTGATTCCTCTATGATCCTAGTAGTGATTCCTCTATGATCCAAGTAGTGATTCCTCTATGATTCAAGTAGTGATTCCTCTATGATTCTAGTAGTGATTCCTCTATGATTCAAGTAGTGATTCCTCTATGATTCTAGTAGTGATTCCTCTATGATTCTAGTAGTGATTCCTCTATGATCCAAGTAGTGATTCCTCTATGATTCTAGTAGTGATTCCTCTATGATCCAAGTAGTGATTCCTCTATGGTCCAAGTAGTGATTCCTCTATGATCTAAGTAGGGATTCCTCTATGATCCAAGTAGTGATTCCTCTATGATCCAAGTAGTGATTCCTCTATGATCCAAGTAGTGATTCCTTTATGATTCTAGTAGTGATTTCTCTATGATTCTAGTAGTGATTCCTCTATGATTCAAGTAGTGATTCCTCTATGATTCTAGTAGTGATTCCTCTATGATCCAAGTAGTGATTCCTCTATGATCCAAGTAGTGATTCCTCTATGATCCAAGTAGTGATTCCTCTATGATCCAAGTAGTGATTCCTCTATGATTCTAGTAGTGATTCCTCTATGATTCTAGCAGTGATTCCTCTATGATTCAAGTAGTGATTCCTCTATGATTCTAGTAGTGATTCCTCTATGATTCTAGTAGTGATTCCTCTATGATTCTAGTAGTGATTCCTCTATGATTCTAGTAGTGATTCTTCTATGATTCTAGTAGTGATTTTTCTATGATTCTAGTAGTGATTCCTCTATGATTCTAGTAGTGATTCCTCTACGATTCTAGTAGTGATTCCTCTATGATTCTAGTAGGGATTCCTCTATGATTCTAGTAGTGATTTCTCTATGATTCAAGTAGTGATTTTTCTATGATTCTAGTAGTCATTCCTCTATGATTCAAGTAGTGATTCCTCTATGATCCAAGTAGTGATTCCTCTATGATTCTAGTAGGGATTCCTCTATGCTTCAAGTGGTGATTCCTCTATGATCCAAATAGTGATTCCTCTATGATCCAAGTAGTGATTCCTCTATGATTCTAGTAGTGATTCCTCTATGATTCAAGTAGTGATTCCACTATGATCCAAGTAGTGATTCCTCTATGATCCAAGTAGTGATTCCTCTATGATTCAAGTAGTGATTCCTCTATGATTCTAGTAGTGATTCCTCTATGATTCAAGTAGTGATTCCTCTATGATCCTAGTAGTGATTCCTCTATGATTCTAGTAGTGATTCCTCTATGATCCAAGTAGTGATTATTCTATGATTCTAGTAGTGATTCCTCTATGATCCAAGTAGTGATTCCTCTATGGTCCAAGTAGTGATTCCTCTATGATCTAAGTAGGGATTCCTCTATGATCCAAGTAGTGATTCCTCTATGATCCAAGTAGTGATTCCTCTATGATCCAAGTAGTGATTCCTTTATGATTCTAGCAGTGATTTCTCTATGATTCTAGTAGTGATTCCTCTATGATTCAAGTAGTGATTCCTCTATGATTATAGTAGTGATTCCTCTATGATCTTAGTAGTGATTCCTCTATGATTCTAGTAGTGATTCCTCTATGGTCCAAGTAGTGATTCCTCTATGGTCCAAGTAGTGATTCCTCTATGATCCAAGTAGGGATTCCTATATGATCCAAGTAGTGATTCCTCTATGATCCAAGTAGTGATTCCTTTATGATTCTAGTAGTGATTTCTCTATGATTCTAGTAGTGATTCCTCTATGATTCAAGTAGTGATTCCTCTATGATTCTAGTAGTGATTCCTCTATGATTCTAGTAGTGATTCTTCTATGATTCTAGTAGTGATTTTTCTATGATTCTAGTAGTGATTCCTCTATGATTCTAGTAGTGATTCCTCTACGATTCTAGTAGTGATTCCTCTATGATTCTAGTAGGGATTCCTCTATGATTCTAGTAGTGATTTCTCTATGATTCAAGTAGTGATTCCTCTATGATTCAAGTAGTGATTTTTCTATGATTCTAGTAGTCATTCCTCTATGATTCAAGTAGTGATTCCTCTATGATCCAAGTAGTGATTCCTCTATGATTCTAGTAGGGATTCCTCTATGCTTCAAGTGGTGATTCCTCTATCATCCAAATAGTGATTCCTCTATGATCCAAGTAGTGAGTCCTCTATGATTCTAGTGGTGATTCCTCTATGATTCAAGTAGTGATTCCACTATGATCCAAGTAGTGATTCCTCTATGATCCAAGTAGTGATTCCTCTATGATTCAAGTAGTGATTCCTCTATGATTCTAGTAGTGATTCCTCTATGATTCAAGTAGTGATTCCTCTATGATCCTAGTAGTGATTCCTCTATGATTCTAGTAGTGATTCCTCTATGATCCAAGTAGTGATTATTCTATTATTCTAGTAGTGATTCCTCTATGATCCAAGTAGTGATTCCTCTATGGTCCAAGTAGTGATTCCTCTATGATCTAAGTAGGGATTCCTCTATGATCCAAGTAGTGATTCCTCTATGATCCAAGTAGTGATTCCTCTATGATCCAAGTAGTGATTCCTTTATGATTCTAGCAGTGATTTCTCTATGATTCTAGTAGTGATTCCTCTATGATTCAAGTAGTGATTCCTCTATGATTATAGTAGTGATTCCTCTATGATCTTAGTAGTGATTCCTCTATGGTCCAAGTAGTGATTCCTCTATGGTATAAGTAGTGATTTCTCTATGATCCAAGTAGGGATTCCTCTATGATCCAAGTAGTGATTCCTCTATGATCCATGTAGGGATTCCTTTATGATTCTAGTAGTGATTTCTCTATGATTCTAGTAGTGATTCCTCTATGATTCAAGTAGTGATTCCTCTATGATTCTAGTAGTGATTCCTCTATGATTCTAGTAGTGATTCCTCTATGATTCTAGTAGTGATTCCTCTATGATTCTAGTAGTGATTCTTCTATGATTCTAGTAGTGATTTTTCTATGATTCTAGTAGTGATTCCTCTATGATTCTAGTAGTGATTCCTCTACGATTCTAGTAGTGATTCCTCTATGATTCTAGTAGGGATTCTTCTATGATTCTAGTAGTGATTTCTCTATGATTCAAGTAGTGAATTTCTATGATTCTAGTAGTCATTCCTCTATGATTCAAGTAGTGATTTCTCTATGATCCAAGTAGTGATTCCTCTATGATTCTAGTAGGGATTCCTCTATGCTTCAAGTGGTGATTCCTCTATGATCCAAATAGTGATTCCTCTATGATCCAAGTAGTGATTCCTCTATGATTCAAGCAATTATTCCTCTATGATTCTAGTAGCGATTCCTCTATGATTCAAGTGGTGATTCCTCTATGATCCAAGCAGTGATTCCTCTATGATCCAAGTAGTGATTCCTCTATGATTCAAGCAATGATTCCTCTATGATTCTAGTAGCGATTCCTCTATGATTCAAGTGGTGATTCCTCTATGATCCAAATAGTGATTCCTCTATGATCCAAGTAGTGATTCCTCTATGATTCAAGCAATGATTCCTCTATGATTCTAGTAGCGATTCCTCTATGATCCAAGTAGTGATTCCTCTATGATTCAAGTGGTGATTCCTCTATGATCCAAATAGTGATTCCTCTATGATCCAAGTAGTGATTCCTCTATGATTCAAGCAATGATTCCTCTATGATTCTAGTAGCGATTCCTCTATGATCCAAGTAGTGATTCTTCTATGATTCAAGTGGTGATTCCTCTATGATTCAAGCAATGATTCCTCTATGATTCTAGTAGCGATTCCTCTATGATCCAAGTAGTGATTCCTCTATGATTCAAGTAGTGATTCCTCTATGATCCAAATAGTGATTCCTCTATGATCCAAGTAGTGATTCCTCTATGATTCAAGCAATGATTTCTCTATGATTCTAGTAGCGATTCCTCTATGATCCAAATAGTGATTCCTCTATGATCCAAGTAGTGATTCCTCTATGATTCAAGCAATGATTCCTCTATGATTCTAGTAGCGATTCCTCTATGATCCAAGTAGCGATTCCTCTATGATTCAAGTGGTGATTCCTCTATGATCCAAATAGTGATTCCTCTATGATCCATAAAGTGATTCCTCTATGATCCAAGCAGTGATTCCTCTATGATTCAAGCAATGATTCCTCTATGATTCTAGTAGCGATTCCTCTATGATCCAAGTAGCGATTCCTCTATGATTCTAGTAGCGATTCCTCTATGATCCAAATAGTGATTCCTCTATGATCCAAATAGTGATTCCTCTATGATTCAAGTAGGATTTCTCTATGATTCTAGTAGCGATTCCTCTATGATCCAAATAGTGATTCCTCTATGATTCAAGTAGTGATTCCTCTATGATCCAAATAGTGATTCCTCTATGATTCAAGTAGGATTTCTCTATGATTCTAGTAGCGATTCCTCTATGATTCTAGTAGCGATTCCTCTATGATTCTAGTAGGGATTCCTCTATGATTCAAGTAGTGATTCCTCTATGATTCAAGTAATGATTCCTCTATGATTCAAGTAATGATTCCTCTATGATCCAAATAGTGATTCCTCTATGATTCAAGTAGGATTTCTCTATGATTCTAGTAGCGATTCCTCTATGATTCTAGTAGCGATTCCTCTATGATTCAAGTGGTGATTCCTCTATGATTCAAGTAGCGATTCCTCTATGATTCTAGTAGCGATTCCTCTATGATTCAAGTGGTGATTCCTCTATGATTCAAGTAATGATTCCTCTATGATTCTAGTAATGATTCCTCTATGATTCTAGTAATGATTCCTCTATGATTCTAGTAGTCATTCCTCTATGATTCAAGTAGTGATTCCTCTATGATTCAAGTAATGATTCCTCTATGATTCTAGTAATGATTCCTCTATGATTCAAGTAGTCATTCCTCTATGATTCAAGTAGTGATTCCTCTATGATTCAAGTAATGATTCCTCTATGATTCTAGTAATGATTCCTCTATGATTCAAGTAGTCATTCCTCTATGATTCAAGTAGTGATTCCTCTATGATTCAAGTAATGATTCCTCTATGATTCTAGTAATGATTCCTCTATGATTCTAGTAATGATTCCTCTATGATTCAAGTAGTCATTCCTCTATGATTCAAGTAGTGATTCCTCTATGATTCAAGTAATGATTCCTCTATGATTCTAGTAATGATTCCTCTATGATTCAAGTAGTCATTCCTCTATGATTCAAGTAGTGATTCCTCTATGATTCAAGTAATGATTCCTCTATGATTCTATTCTAGTAATGATTCCTCTATGATTCAAGTAGTCATTCCTCTATGATTCAAGTAGTGATTCCTCTATGATTCAAGTAATGATTCCTCTATGATTCTAGTAATGATTCCTCTATGATTCAAGTAGTCATTCCTCTATGATTCAAGTAGTGATTCCTCTATGATTCAAGTAATGATTCCTCTATGATTCTAGTAATGATTCCTCTATGATTCAAGTAGTCATTCCTCTATGATTCTAGTAATGATTCCTCTATGATTCTAGTAATGATTCCTCTATGATTCTAGTAGTCATTCCTCTATGATTCAAGTAGTGATTCCTCTATGATTCAAGTAGTGATTCCTCTATGATTCAAGTAATGATTCCTCTATGATTCTAGTAATGATTCCTCTATGATTCAAGTAGTCATTCCTCTATGATTCAAGTAGTGATTCCTCTATGATTCAAGTAATGATTCCTCTATGATTCTAGTAATGATTCCTCTATGATTCTAGTAATGATTCCTCTATGATTCAAGTAGTCATTCCTCTATGATTCAAGTAGTGATTCCTCTATGATTCAAGTAATGATTCCTCTATGATTCTAGTAATGATTCCTCTATGATTCAAGTAGTCATTCCTCTATGATTCAAGTAGTGATTCCTCTATGATTCAAGTAATGATTCCTCTATGATTCTAGTAATGATTCCTCTATGATTCAAGTAGTCATTCCTCTATGATTCAAGTAGTGATTCCTCTATGATTCAAGTAATGATTCCTCTATGATTCTAGTAATGATTCCTCTATGATTCAAGTAGTCATTCCTCTATGATTCAAGTAGTGATTCCTCTATGATTCAAGTAATGATTCCTCTATGATTCTAGTAATGATTCCTCTATGATTCAAGTAGTCATTCCTCTATGATTCAAGTAATGATTCCTCTATGATTCTAGTAATGATTCCTCTATGATTCTAGTAATGATTCCTCTATGATTCTAGTAATGATTCCTCTATGATTCAAGTAGTCATTCCTCTATGATTCAAGTAATGATTCCTCTATGATTCTAGTAATGATTCCTCTATGATTCTAGTAATGATTCCTCTAGGATTCTAGTAATGATTCCTCTATGATTCTAGTAATGATTCCTCTATGATTCAAATAATGATTCCTCTATGATTCATACTTTTTGTTCTCTTTTGTTATATCGTGTCCTCCCTTGTCCTCCTTTTTGCCTTGAACGATACGGTAACAATAAGATAGTCGTAATAACAAGTTATTTTATTTTGTCGCTGCCTTTAGAACACGGAGCCACCACTGAAGCTGGTCCACTTGCATGAAGATTACACAACAAAACATTCATTTGCTCTTGCAACTCGGTAGTTTCGGTAGCAATTTATCATACATGGTGAGGTTGCCAGTCACATGCACAACCTCATAAGTCGCCTCTTACGACATGCATGAGGGAGCGGTAGACCCATTTGTTCGTTATCTATAATGTTGACTTTTCCTTAGTGTTTTTTGACGTTTTTGTGCTAAAAGTTTGTTTTGCGGGATGGGGTACCCAGCCCCAAGCTCAACCCTCCTTTGTCGTTTTTTACGACATGCATGGTAGGGTACAGTGTTACTATTCTTAGCTCCCCTTTCCGGCCCTGGTAACATATTATAGATGCTGCTTAACACTTCTGCTATCATCGTTATTCTTGACTTCTTTCCATGTCCTAATGTTCAACTTTCCAGTATCTTCTCTCTTTATCTTCATCTGTTCCCACAATTATGCTAGTTGTCGCTATATACACCAGCTTTCCTTTTCTCACAACGTGCCCTGTAAACGCTTTCCGCGCATTCTAATGAATTGGTTCTAAGCGTGGGCCATATTTACAAGGGCCGCCGTTAGATGGTAAAGTACCTTTTTCAGTTAACAGTTACTATTAGGGGAACCACAAAGGTAAATGAGGCTCAGAAATGGGCCATGAGCTTAAAAACAGGTTGAGAATCCCTGTACTATCAAGTGACCCGTCAAGAAATGACGGCAAATAATTATGGCGTCCGATTTGTCATTTAACCTGAGAACATTACCATTTCTCATACATTCATTTTATTCCTTTCATTTTCTTCCATATTTCACTCCACACTGAGGAAGTAATCCCGTCAACACACACACATACACTTGGAAACTATAATGAAGGAAAACATACTTATTAAAAGCTGAAGACGGATGACTGAATTTATTTATTTTTTTTTTCAACCCCGTTGCCGGGAATCCAATGCAGAACGTTATAGTGGATGTCAAACGTTCTAATCACCTAAACAACAGACGCGACTTAACACAACTGTTTTGTTTTTATTTTAATCTTAACTATTTTTAATGATTGCCTCCCTCAGTCACCGTTGGTTCGTTACAGACATACCAAGACATTTATTAGAGAAGATAAGCTTCATTTAGGTTTATATTGGTTTGTAATATTCTTATTAGTCTTTTTTAGCTGCATGATATTCTTAACATCCTTTCTTAAAACCACTTCGGTTTCTTCAGAATCATCATGTTTCCCTACTCATTGTCCATAAATCACTTCCATGGCACAGATTTGGCTTCAAGTCTTGGAAGTTAATTCAGTTTGCAAGTCTATAAAAATTACTCCTCCATGGGCCTTAAATGTGCGAGTCTTATTTCTTTATTCATTGTCCATGCATCTCTTCCATGTCACAAAATAGGCCGCAAGTCACGGAAGTTTATTCAGTTTGCAAGTGTCTAAAAATATTTCCTCCACAAGCCCACACGTGACCTTGAATTTTTTGAATCGTGAGTTTAACATGCATCCTGCGCTTTCGTATTTCCACTCGCACAAAGTCACACATAGACATCACAGTGGCACGTTAATGGATTTCCAAATAGCTAAGGTATGCTTGAGTTCTTATATTACTTCAATTTTCCAGAACACTAGCGTCAAGTCCGGGGTCTGTTGACTCAAGCGGCGTCAGTGCCATGATGATAACCCGACTCTGACTAGTCACGACTTGTTTATTCAGTCTTGTTCATACACGTGAAACGTGAGTTTACACATTACACAGGATTTCATAATAACCCCGACAGCAAGCAGACTTTGTACAAGTAAGGTTATTCCTGGAAGGTCAAGGGTCGTTTTGACTATGATGCTGTTTTGAAGAAATTTTTTTTTTTTTTTAAGAATGACACCACTATCAACGGCTAGAAATGGAAGTAATCATATTAATTAGGGCCGCACCGAATAGTGGTTTTTACTATTCGGCCGAATGCGAATAGAGGCCTTTAACTATTCGGTCGAATACAAATACGAATAGAGAGTGAATGTTGCGCATAAAAAGTTGTGTTCAAAAGGTTTACTGACATCCAATACCATAATTCCAGCCGTAAGTACTTTGGTCGGTCGGTCGGTCGGTCAGTCACAATTTGCACACCGTCATTTGCGCTGACTCACTCTAATATCTTGGGAAGAGGAGTGGCGTCACAACGAACAACCTGGAGAGCACTGGTTTCTGCCTTATGCGCCGTGTTTGGTGCTTAAAGAATTTATTATTATTTTATTATTATTTGCGCACTTTTTCTATTTTCGAAAGAGTGCATTAACTTTCAACCACAGCTTAGGGGGTGCAACTGTGGTTGAAAGTTAGACAATAATTGTATTGTTTCCCCTTATATGCACTCTCGCGAAAATAGAAAAGTGTGACGATGTGCATTAAATCAACAGACAATCAAGATACTTTTCTGTCCAGTTTCATTCGGGAAACGGATTTAACTCATCATTTTTCTTAAAAATAACCTTAAAATGTAAGTTTCTGATTGTTTCTTTAAGACAAAATTTTAATTTAAAGTATTGCAGACTTATTATTATGGATCAAAATGATAAGATGGCTAAAAGGAAGAGACGATCGCATCATTCACAGCGAGCAAACCGTTTGATTATGGAAAGAAGCCAACAACTTGAACTGGAGACAGGAAGGTGCGGAGATGCAGATTAAATCAACAGACAATCAAGATACTCTTCTGTCCAGTTTCATTCGGGAAACGGATTTAACTCATCATGTTTCTTAAGAATGTAAGTTTTTTGATTTTTTCTTCAAGACACAATTTTAATTTAAAGTATTGCAGACAAATTATTATGGATCAAAATGATAAGATGGCTAACAGGAAGAGACGATCGCGTCATTCACAAAGAGCAAGCGAGACTATAGAAGAAGCAGCAATGTAATTCATGTAACAGAAACAACACACTTTAATTAAAAACCTGCCAATTTTGGCGGGTTGTTGCTAGTTTTTATGAATTATACAGCATTACAAAATATAGGGCAAATATCTTGGAACTATTTAATGCTACTAACTAGCCATTAATCAGTTTTTTTTTAATTGCTGCATTAAACATGCATTGGCTTTTTAAAAAAAAGTCTCTCAACATTCTCTGTCAAAAGACAACATCTGTTATCTGGAAACGTCTTATCCGGCAAGTGCTGAACTCTTTCTTCTTCTTTGATCCATAACCACCAACCGTCAAAGCAGTCAGCGGCCATCACGCCTGGTGGCGTCTTGTAGGGCAGCAACAAATTGATTCCACTTTGCTCGGTCGGCGGCCATCCTTCGTACAGTGCCCCAACTGTGGTTCATTTTTTGCATCTCAGCTTCCACAGTTCTCCGCCAAGTTGTTTTTGGTCGGCCTCTCTTTCGCTTTCCCTCGGGGGTCCATAGCATAGCTGTTCTTGTGATGGTATCAGGGTCCCTTCTGAGGACGTGGCCAACCCAACTCCAGCGTCTGCCAGCTATGATGGTGTGCATGTCCTCCTGGTTACTCCGAATAAGTAGTTCTTGGTTGCTGATGGTGTTTGGCCAAAAGATTCGGAGAATTTTCCTTCGGCAGATTGTGTGGAAGGAGGACAGTTTCGACATATCCTTCTCTGTTACTCTCCAACATTCCGCACCATAGAGAAGCACAGAAAGTACACAGCTCTCGTACAGTCTTAATTTGGTGTTTGTGCTGTACTGGGAAGACTTCCAAATGTTGTTGAGAACAGCAAAGGCTGTTCTCGCTTTATTCATTCTGTTGTTAATGTCCTTGCTTGTTCCGCCGTCAGGTGTTACTATGCTTCCTAGGTAAGTAAATGTGTCTGTCTGTTCTAACTTCTGGTTCCTTACTGTTATTGGCTTAGGATTGCCCACATTTAGTGTCATGACCTCTGTCTTCTTCAAATTGATGTTCAGGCCAACCTGCTGGCCGTACTTATTCAGTCTATCGGTTTTGTCTTGAATGTGTTGATGTGAATGCGCGAGTAGTGCAATGTCATCTGCATATTCCAAATCTTCCAGCGTAGAAAACGTTGTCCATCTAATTCCTCTTGGACTGCCCTCTGTTGTCTGGCGCATCACCCAATCTATGACTGTCAAAAATAATGTTGTTGATAAGGGTCATCCCTGTCGTACTCCTGTTTTCACTTCGAAAGTTACATTACTCGATCCAACACTGCACGTAAAGTTAGAATAGAGGCTTTTTATAATGGAAACAATGCGTCTGGGAATTCCATAAGCCCTCCGAATTTTCCATAGGCTGTCCCTGTGTATGCTGTCGAAAGCCTTTTCAAAATCAACAAAGTTAATGTACAGCTGTCTCTGCCATTCTGAGCACTGCTCTATAATGTTCCTGATGGCAAATATATGATCTGCACATCTTTAGTTCTTTCTGAAGCCCGCTTGTTCTTTCCTCAGTTTATGGTCAACTGCTTTTGAAATTCTCTGGATGATTATCCTGCCTAGTATTTTGCTGGGAACTGAGAGGAGGGTAATTCCTCTCCAGTTGTTGCAGTCTGCAAGGTCGCCCCTCTTGGGCAATTTGACAATTATTCCTTTACTCCACTCTGTTGGTGTTGTCTCAGTTTCCCAGACTTGTGCAAATAGTGGTTCTAATAGTTCTGCTGCTAGTTCAGGGTCTGTCTTGAATAGCTCAGCATTTAGATTGTCGTGACCAGGCGCTTTTCCATTTTTTAGCCCTTTGATAGCTGTGATAATTTCTTCTTTTCGTGGAATGTCTGTATTTACGTCTAAGTCGCTTTCAGCTGAGTCTCTGGTGGTTCCTTATTCAGTGTTTCTCTGAAGTGCTCTGCCCATCTTGTTTCCTGCCCCTGTACTGTGGTGATGAGATTTCCTTGCTTGTCTCTTACTAACGTTATGTCGTTTGCACCTCGTTTTCCACTGATAGCTTTAGTTATTTTATAAACTGTGCTTTGTTCATTTCTCAGTGCTGCCTCTTCTGCCTGTCTTGCAAGGTCATCCAGAAATGTCCTTTTGTTAGCAGGGTTTGACGTTTTACTTCCTTGTCCAGCTGACTGTACTGTTCACTATATATTGCATTTAACCTGGGAGACTTAGCTTCTGTTTTCTTTTTTTTCATTTCCTTTCTCTTCGCTATGGTGTTTAGCGTTTCTGGTGTTATCCAGTTTTGGCTCTTTCTTTCCTGGAATCCCAAGCATGACTTGCTGCTTTCTTTGTATATTGTTGAGATGGTGTTGAATTTCTGGTCCACATCGTCGGTCTCTGTTCTTTCCTGGCTTTTGGTAATCAGATATCGTCTCTTTACGTCGACCACGAACGCTTTTCTGGTGAGGGGGTCCTTAAGTTTCGTGATGTTATATCTTTTCTGTTTGACTGCAACTGGTCCAGCAGCTCTGAGTTTCACCTTCAGTCTTGCTACTACTAGGTGATGATCACTTCCCACATCTGCGCCCCTTCTTACTTTCACGTCTTGTAGTGCATGTCTCCATCTGCCATGGATCATTATGTGATCTATCTGGTTTTTGTTTCGTCCGTTTGGTGATTCCCATGTTAACTTGTGCACTTCTTTGTGTTGAAAAAGTGTTCCTCCAATGACCAGGTTGTTAATGCTGCAGAAGCTTATTAATTTGTCCCCATTCTCATTTACTGTTCCACTGCCGCATTTCGCCATTACTCTTTCGTTATAATTATTGTGTGTTCCAACTTTCGCATTTAGGTCTCCCATTACTATAATAAGATCATACATGGGTACAGTTTCCATTTCCTTTTGTACCTGTTGATAGAACTCGTCCTTGATCTCTTCATCGCTGTCGTTTGTTGGTGCATAGCATTGTATAATTGTGGTGTTGGTGAATCTCCCTCTCAGTCTTGCTCTTATTAGTCTGTTGTTAATGGGTTTCCATTCCAGTAGAGACCTTTCCATTCCTTTCTTCAGGATAATGGCTACACCTTCGTTGTGCTGACCATCCTCTCTACCAGAATAAAGTACTGTTTCCCCTGTAGCTGTTTTTATTCTCCCCATCCCTGTCCATCTGCTCTCGCTTATTCCCAGGATATGTAGTTTGTAATTCCTCATCTCTGTTGTGATCTGTCTCAGCTTTCCTGCCTCATTCATAGTTCTAACATTCCAAAAACCAATTCTGGTTTCGTGTTTTGCGGTCTGGGCATCCGTTTTCATGCCAGTGACTTCCTTTCGGCTTTCACCACTGTCAGTCATACGAGCCTGAGACTCCGGATGTCCGTCCCGCATCAAAGTTTTTTCATTTATTGCTGTTTCCGTAACATGTGCGATTTTTTACACAGACAGGGGTGTCGGCCCTGTGCTAAAACCCCCAACCTGGAGGACCAGGGTACCAGCTTTTGTCTGACCCCTACCCACACAGACCAGTCCAGCTTGGATGAACCTACCAGGAATAAAACTCCCACTGGCATAGCTCTGGGGATTGTCAGGGTACACAAGCTGCCATACCGCTACAAGGTATAGGTACCATTGATGGCAGAAGTGCTGAACAGAAATTTATTATTCGTATTTGATGGCAGCGTACTATTCGGCCGAGTACGAATACTTCATTGAATATTGAATTCGGCACCGAATCGAATATTCGGTGCTGCCCTAATATTAATGTTACTTCTTGCATCTTATGGAGACCTCTACACCTCACGGTACAAGGGGAACGACTAAGTGAGTAAGTAAGCATCTTATGGAGACCTCTACACCTCACGGTAGAAGGGGAACGACTAAGTAAGTAAGTAAGCATCTTATAGAGACCTCTACACCTCACGGTAGAAGGGGAACGACTAAGTAAGTAAGTAAGCATCTTATGGAGACCTCTACACCTCACGGTAGAAGGGGAACGACTAAGTAAGTAAGTAAGCATTTTATGGAGACCTCTACACCTCACGGTAGAAGGGGAACGACTAAGTAAGTAAGTAAGCATCTTATGGAGACTTCTACACCTTACGGTAGAAGGGGAACGACTAAGTAAGTAAGTAAGCATCTTATGGAGACCTCTACACCTCACGGTAGAAGGGGAACGACTAAGTAAGTAAGTAAGCATCTTATGGAGACCTCTACACCTCACGGTAGAAGGGGAACGACTAAGAAAGTAAGTAAGCATCTTATGGAGACCTCTACACCTCACGGTAGAAGGGGAACGACTAAGTAAGTAAGTAAGCATCTTATGGAGACCTCTACACCTCACGGTAGAAGGGGAACTCACGGTAGAAGGGGAACGACTAAGTAAGTAAGTAAGCATCTTATGGAGACCTCTACACCTCACGGTAGAAGGGGAACGACTAAGTAAGTAAGTAAGCATCTTATGGAGACCTCTACACCTCACGGTAGAAGGGGAACTACTAAGTAAGTAAGTAAGCATCTTATGGAGACCTCTACACCTCACGGTAGAAAGGGAACGACTAAGTAAGTAAGTAAGCATCTTATGGAGACCTCTACACCTCACGGTAGAAGGGGAACGACTAAGTAAGTAAGTAAGTAAGCATCTTATGGAGACCTCTACACCTCACGGTAGAAGGGGAACGACTAAGTAAGTAAGTAAGCATCTTATGGAGACATCTACACCTCACGGTAGAAAGGGAACGACTAAGAAAGTAAGTAAACATCTTATGGAGACCTCTACACCTCACGGTAGAAGGGGAACGACTAAGTAAGTAAGTAAGTAAGTAAGCATCTTATGGAGACCTCTACACCTCACGGTAGAAGGGGAACGACTAAGTAAGTAAGTAAGCATCTTATGGAGACCTCTACACCTCACGGTAGAAGGGGAACGACTAAGTAAGTAAGTAAGCATCTTATGGAGACCTCTACACCTCACGGTAGAAGGGGAACGACTAAGTAAGTAAGTAAGCATCTTATGGAGACCTCTACTCCTCACGGTAGAAGGGGAACGACTAAGTAAGTAAGTAAGCATCTCATGGAGACCTCTACACCTCACGGTAGAAGGGGAACGACTAAGTAAGTAAGTAAGCATCTTATGGAGACCTCTACACCTCACGGTAGAAGGGGAACGACTAAGTAAGTGGAGACCTCTAAGTAAGCTTCTTATGTAAGTAAGCTTCTTATGGAGACCTCTACACCTCACGGTAGAAGGGGAACGACTAAGTAAGTAAGTAAGCATCTTATAGAGACCTCTACACCTCACGGTAGAAGGGGAACGACTAAGTAAGTAAGTAAGCATCTCATGGAGACCTCTACACCTCACGGTAGAAGGGGAACGACTAAGTAAGTAAGCATCTTATGGAGACCTCTACACCTCACGGTAGAAGGGGAACGACTAAGTAAGTAAGTAAGCTTCTTATGGAGACCTCTACACCTCACGGTAGAAGGGGAACGACTAAGTAAGTAAGTAAGCATCTTATAGAGACCTCTACACCTCACGGTAGAAGGGGAACGACTAAGTAAGTAAGTAAGTAAGTAAGTAAGGAAGCATCTTATGGAGAAGGGAGCCATCATTGCAGGAAGCCTATACAAAGTACTAATATGTTTTGGTAGTAGTGGTTTTTATAGCAATTTGTTTTACATGGTGAGGTTGCTAGTCCTATCATCATCATCATCATCATCATCATCATCATCATTGTGGTGTGTTATGATGTTAAGAAGAATGGTGTGCATATAGTTGTACTTGAGTGAGGTCAACTGTGAAGGTCTCTGAGGTAAACAATGAACAACTGTATTACAGAGTACCTTCCTTGTTACCACATTTACGATCTCACTCTAAGTTATATTCTTTTTTTGACTAGCGTGACTGAAAGCTACATAAAGTGTCTAGGGTATTGTAAGAGTGTTGTAAAGAATCTCAATACAAAACATATACAAACATATACTAAGTACTATGATAAACTCAACTAACTCCAGCTGTTAAATTTTATATTTAAAATATCTTTTGTTAAACTTTATTGGTCCTGAGCCTAAATTTGTTTTGGGTCAGGACTACAGTCAATAAGAATCAATTTAGATGGATAGATATATTTACAAATATATATATATATAAATATTTACATACAACAGACAATATGTCCATAGTACATTGTTACAAATGTTCACTTTGATGTTATTTACTCTATTTAAATACTGGTGATGGGAAGCAGGTTGAGGATTGTCATCATCCCACTGTCTTTTGTTTCACTATGATGGTTTATTATATTCTTTAGGATGAATGTTTTTGTAAGCACAGGAGATTATTCTTTAATCGTGATAGGTTGTCCCAGGCCAGATATTCAACTTATCTGGATCCTGGAATAAGCCGCAGTTGTAGTCGGTTTGGCCAAACACTTCAGTCTCCTCTGGACTTGAACTTCTTTAATACAAGCAGGTGCCAGTGACTCTTTGAAATCGTGCAGACTTCTTCAATGAGCGAGTACTAGCACCAGACAAGTGCCAGCAGGAACCCCTGTCGATGCAAGTTATGGTTCTGTCTTAATACCAAACTAATTCCTCCTAATTTACATGTAAACATATAGTCAATACAAAAGAACATGGTCAGCTCTCTCTGACAACCCTGCTTCTCCCCTTTAGTTTATTGGAACAAATGGTACCAGTTTTCTTTTTCTCTTCCCTAATGAATGCTACGCCTCTGTCATTCCTGCAGTAATCTTTTCCATGCAATAAGATAGGTGTAATGTTCCTGTATGACCATCATATATATAGTCCTGTAGTTCTAAACTTCTTAGATAGTCCCTTATATGATGGATCAACATCTAGGCCATGCCTAAGTCTGCTATGGAACCATTTAATTACAATCTTTTTTCATGGCCTTTTCTTACACACAAACCTTTGTTTAATGAAAAGTCAATAAAATCAATCTTACCACATATCAAGGAAATATAAACAAGTAACGATGAATTAGGCAATCGATTATGGTACACTTTCGTCACTGCCTCTGTTCAGACTGCTTTCAGATGGTAGTATTATTAATAAAAAGCACAAGTCTGCTCATCGCTTCTTGCTCCTCTGAATATTTTGGAAAAATGGCAGCGAGCATCCTACTATTCCTATCATGTAAAAATCTTTAGCCAATGAGACCAAGCATCTTTTTTTTTGAATGAATTTTTAAAAAAAAATATCTCAAACCGCTATGCGTTACTACTACCAACTAGATTTGTATATTTAGGTTAGCCAATAATATTTCGGCTTCCTTCAAATTTCATCCAATCCCTTTCATCGTACTATCTTAGCCTTTTTTTCACCTAATTTTTTCCCGAAAACAATATGCTATCCAATCTAAGCAGACATGACTTGACCTGACAGTATCTCCGATTCTCTATGTATTATTACCAATATTTGATTATTTAATGGACTATTTAGATAACTAACAACATATTCTTGGTCAGTAAGTCTTCAGGTATACGAATATATGATTTTTATGGGGCTAAGTGGCTTGGTTCAAAATTCTATCTTTTTTTCCATGTTAGTTGTTTATTTTTAAACTACCTCCTGTTCAATTCTTTTTCCATGCACTTTCAAGCTAAATACGAGAGTTTATGTCATTCGTAATAAGAGCTAAGCGTGTTTTCCTGATCGTAGTGTCCACATTTTCTAACGTTACATCGTATTTTTGAAAACCGCCTAAGGCAATACTAGCAAGTTAGTTTTATTTTTAGAAACAAATGTGAGACGTGATTTGCGTTGGGTTATCTATCCGTGCCCCTCCCGTCCACAATGTATTTTAGGCAAATACTTAGTTGACCTAGGGAAGTGTTACGTTTGTCGTCAAGGACGAATTTGAAAATTTGGGTACCCTTTTTGTTCGGCTAATGTGTTATCAAATAATAAGCTGAAGGCGTAGGCGACGACTAAGATTCTCGCCGAAAATTTGTAGTACTATCCTATCTTTGACTTTATACACTATACTGTTATATTCTAATTTAGATATTGTATTTAGAAGTTCACCACAATCATCATCATCCTTCAGCTCCTCAAGAAATATAGGCCGTCAACAAACTTATGCCAACCACCATGCCCAGCCTCATGTCAGACACCTCATACGACACGTCTGAGGAAGCAGTTATTCTATTGTTTAGCTTCACCAGAGACCCCCCCCCCGGGACCTACACGGGGCGAGGAATGCAAATAGTGATGTAGAATTTGTCTTGCAAACAATTTGTCTTCTTTTTTTTCTTTTTTTTTTTTAATGAGAAAGCAATGAAAGAATTAGACCACAGCTTTCTTAGGCATGAGGTAAAGAGCGACAAATTTGAAGTCGTGTATGCGGCTGGTAACTTCATGCTTTGGGGGGGGGGGGAGGGAGGGGGGGAGGGGGGGGGGGAGAGAGCTGCAACGCATTTTAAGCCAAAGGAGCACACACATGACAATTGGGATTAGTCTATATTCAGATAATTTATATTTCCCTGAATCTAAATCTGTGAAAATTATTTGCCAGAACACATTCTGTCTAAGTAGGTATATTTTGATTTTGTAAATAGAATTTTCTTCAGAAATTCTGATTTTTCCTATGAAGACAATCAAAACTTTCTCAGAACCTTGTTATATGTTTCAAATGTTCTTGTAACTTGCACATTTTTTAGTCAGTCAATATGAGATTTGGCACAAATACTTTCAACAGGATAAAAACACTTTCATCGGATCCAATTTTCGATATCTTATCAAAATTTTGATTTATTGGAAATAATGTTGTAAAATTTTTTTTTAAAAACGGTTACTATTTTTAGATACAAACTTTTAAGTTCTACATCACAGGATCTAGTTAAGTTACCAAAAATGCAATCTGACAAAAGTTTTAAAATATAATTAGCATCATTCCGTTTAAATTTGGTATCGATAGATTAAAAAATAAAAAAAAGCCTTAGTAAATTAAAATAGAACAATAGAATTTAATATGGCCGACGTTTCCGTGGCAAACAATGATACAGTACCACCAAACTCTTCACTGTCCGTATCTATGATTGATGTAGGTTAAGTCTGAGCATTTTTTATTGAAATCCTTTCATTAATAACGACAACAGCATGTCGCTGTAGCCCCCCCCCCCCCCCCCCCACCCCCCCCCCCCCCCCCCCCCCCCCCCCCACACCCCCCCCCCCCCCCTCCCCCCCCCCCCCCCCCCCTCCCCATCCTTAAAATAAATCACTACCGAAATTTCCATTGCAACAGCATATAGATGATTTTTTGGTGCAGGCTCCTCGGAGCCAGCTACAGTAATGGCTCCATGCTTGACAGGGAGCCGAAAGGAAATTGATGGCAATGAATGGGTCTAAGTATCTTGTAATTGATGACAGTGAATGGGTCTAAGTATCTTGGAATTGATGACAGTGAATGGGTCTAAGTATCTTGGAATTGATGGCAATGAATGGGTCTAAGCATCTTGGAATTGATGACAGTGAATGGGTCTAAGTATCTTGGAATTGATGGCAATGAATGGGTCTAAGTATCTTGGAATTGATGACAATGAATGGGTCTAAGTATCTTGGAATTGATGGCAATGAATGGGTCTAAGTATCTTGGAATTGATTACAATGAATGGGTCTAAGTATCTTGGAATTGATTACAATGAATGGGTCTAAGTATCTTGGAATTGATTACAATGAATGGGTCTAAGTATCTTGGAATTGATGGCAATGAATGGGTCTAAGTATCTGGCAGGTTTCATGAATATAAATAACTGAGTTGTTTTTGCAAATGGTCGTGCTTAATTTGGTCTATAACTCCCAGGCTGTGGCATACTAAGGGGGTTCGATGGGGGCGGAGCTCCCTGTGTGACAGCCAGGAGAGGGGTGCCATTGGACACTAATTATGAGAGTACTGTTAAAAGTGTGCTGATGGTCAAGAAAATACAGGCCTATCACCGTATTCCCAATATGCCTCAATAGGCGTGTAACGGGATCCTTTACCTTTACCTTACTGTTAAAAATATACCTGCAAGTGTATTTCTTAATGGGGGGAGGGGAAGTGCCCAATGTAAGGTCCAACTCGGATGCCAAATACTTTAAATACGCTACTGCTCCGAAGAGTGTCTGATTGACAGAGTGGTTTGAGCGCTGACCTCTTGCGCCAAAGGTACTGGGCTCGAGACACGGCGCCGCCACGCTCCAGTCTACTCAGCTGTAAATGGGTACCTGATGCGTGATGCCATATGATGATGGATGGTATCCGCATGTCTGGTTTTGTGTAGTGTGCAGATGTGTTCAGTCAAACAATGTTCATACAAAATAACAGGGCAATCCACATAGGACGTCAGTAAACTCACGACGTATAAAGTCAATGATGCTTGTAACAGCTAGACGTTTTTCTGTATCATTTATTGTGGACGCCACAGTGACAAAATGTATACGCGAATATGTAGGTACATCAGACAGTCATTATCACAGCAACAATGTCAGTATAGCAATGGACGGTAGACAGCATCATAATAAAGGTGATTCACAGACATGTCAATACATTATAAGGCTGTAATGTAGTCGGGAAAATTCTCCATCCCTTTCTATCTTAGCCAGAAGGTAACCAGATGTATGAGATCAGTTCACTCTCCTTAATCTGACTTCAGCAAGACAGACACGTCTGCCGAAGTATAAATAATGTCCTCAAAAATATCCTCTAGTTAACAAAGGTTTTCCAAGCCTAGTTCATTTAACAAAGTAGCAAGTAATGGTCCTTGGGACATGCATCAACCGATGCAGTACCATACAGCGACATGTGAGCTGGGAAAACAGCTCGTGACGACGACTTTCGAAGACAGGCTATGAATCGAAATAGCTCACGACCAAAAATCGATAGAGTTAATGGAAAGTCAATTTACCTTGCCTTCAGGAAATACACAGAAATATTATGCCTCCCGGCATGTGCAAATACACTAGAGGTATTATCTCGAATAAACGAAATATCCATAAGAGGACTTTCACATTCCTGACAGAACAAAAAATAGCGGAGATCCTCTTTCAGCGAGGCATCTTTCTCGCCATTCAAATCGCTCACTCCCCTGGTGGGCGGAAATCGATCGACCAAGAAGCAAGACCAGTCATGCGCAGTCCAGCGCAAAATGACCACAGCTCAAAACTTAACTGCATTCAATACCAACGCGAGAAGACAAATGCTTACCGAGAAAAGTGACTATAAATTTCAAGCAGTTGTTGCCCTTGCGTTATAAAATAGATATTGTAATAAAACGATGTTGCGAGAATTTCTCACGCAACATATCACCACCTCCTCCCGATAAAAAAAAATGTGGAACATATTTTTTTTTTTAAATATCAAAGAGCATGCGATAAGCGGCTCAAAACGCACGAATTATGCGCTGATAATTAATTAAATTGCCTAACATGAGGCTAAATATAGAGTGTCTGGTGAGGATATACCTCAACAGAAAAATAAATATGTCTCAAAAAATATTCAGATCGGGGAGGTGTCACCAACACACATCACGTTAGCATGTAAACACAATATACGTATGCAAGTTACCATAATCATCATTAAACAGCATACTCTAATATTGTCTTTAAAAATGGATGTACAAATCTGATAGGAAAATTTAATTAGCACATTATTTGGCATGTAATGACATAAGTACATAGTAAAGTTAAACTACATGACGATCCAGGACATATGCTCTAGCATTCCGAGGGTAAGTACACAATCTAGAACTCGTCATGCTTGATACTAGTAAGGTAAGTCCTCAGCTCATCAATGACATTCTGAGAAAGTACAAGCATTATAATGCTAATTAATAACTAATATGCTTCATAAGGTACAATACATTATTAATAATTGTGGCTGTTTAGTAAACTAACGGCCCTTACATTAACCACTCAGTCCTCCTCTATCATCTTAAAAAACGAACAGAAGAAGATGATAACAAAGCACGATAGTGTGTACATATAAAGTGAGTACAGATGTGCTAATCTATTGTAGTAATATAGGTGTGTTATGACTCTGTAATATATAGGAATATAGGACAGAAGTATTAGTTGGAGTCATGTGGGCATCTAGACAAAATGTCAGCCATCACATTATCCGCACCACGGATAGCTCGTACCGTGAAGTGAAAAGGTTGAAGAGCTATAGCATATCGAGTGGATCTCGAACTCTTCAAATTCTTAGTCTGAATAGCTGTAAGAGCTTTCTGATCAGTCTCTAGAATGAAATGTGCGCCCAGGAGGAATCCTTGTAGTTTTAGAATTGACCAAACCATCGCTAACAACTCACGGTCTAAAACCGAGTAGTTCCTCTCTGCCGCATTTAGTTTTCTAGAAATGTACATAACAGGATGCAGAGTATTTGCATATTCTTGCATCAGTGCTGCTCCAATCCCAGTGGATGAAGCATCACTCCGAAGAACAAAAGTCCTATCAAGAGTAGGTAATCTTAAGATGGGAGGAGAAGAAAATATATTCTTGATTTGGTCTAGTGAAGATTGGCATTCTTCAGACCAACGGACCAGATTAGGCGAACCTTTCTTCAACAATGTTGAGAGAGGTGCCATGATCGAAGATAAATTTGGAATAAATCTCCCATAAAATTGAATTAAACCTAAGAGACTCCTAACTTGTTTCTTCGTTTTAGGAACAGAGATGTTCAGTATTTTGGAAGTATTGTGGTCTTCTGTCTTCAAGAGACCATGACCAACACGATGACCCAGGAAAGAGATTTCACCAAAACCAACAAAAGCTTTAGAAGGTTTTGCTGTCAAATTATTCTCACGTAGAGTGGACAGTAAGTCATATAACCCTAAATAGTGATCTTCCCAGGTATCACTGAAGAGACAGATGTCATCTAAGTATGCGATGACATCCGAACGATGTGACAGAATTCGACGCATCATGCGAACGAAAGTGGCAGGGGCGTTCATGAGACCAAAAGGCATAACATTCCATTGAAATAGACCCCTAGGTGTAGAAAAAGCAGTAAGAGGTTTGGCATGCTCTGCTAAAGGCACTTGCCAATAACCTTTAGACAAGTCAAGTTTAGTGAAGAATCTAGAATTAGAAAGTCTAATCAGTAGATCTTCTAACAAAGGCATCGGTTCAGCATCGAACTTTGTGACCTGATTCAATTTGCGATAATCAACGCAAATTCGTATGTTCTTATCCTTCTTCCGGACAATAACCATGGAAGAAGAATATGGTGAAGTCGATGGTTCAATTATATTTAATTGAATCATTTCATCCAATTCCTTTTCCACCTGCGACTGAAAGTGTATAGGAATAGGATACGGCCTAACCCTAATTGGATTATTGTCGGTAAGAATTATGTCATGTTCTATGACATCTGTGTGTCCAGGAATGTCAGTGAGAACATCCTGAAATGTTTGTAACATCGACAAGTCTCGTCGATGTTCGTCACCAGAAAGATTAGGAGAAACAGAAACGTTTTTCCAAGATTCCGTGGAATGTAATGGAACCACTGGAAGGGGAAGGTTGACATCAGAGAAGGTAGCTTCCTCATCCTGTATGACAGACAGGGATGAATAATGACCGTGAGGTGCAGGAGCATCATCCGTTGCCTGGAAAATAGGCAGCAAATAGTCCGGACGTTCGTGAAATTCCGAAAGCATGTTTATGTGGAAAGTTTTATGCTTTCCATCAATATCGACCACATAGTCAACATCGGAAATCCGAGAGACTATTGCATACGGACCTTTCCATGCAATAAGAAGTCTATTTTCCCTACTGGGGAGTAGGACGAATGCTTTGTCACCTGGACAAAGTTGTCGTAGACATCTATTCTTGTTAGCAAACTGCCTTGCCTTCTCTTTAGCAATTTCTGATGAAGCAGTTGCTAGCTTACATGCCTCAATGATCTTTTGTCTAAGAGCAATGACATACTCATATGAGGATTGAGTTTCATCGCTAATATCATCGGCAGTGATGAGATCGTGTAATAAAGACATAGGGCCGCGTGGACGCGCGCCAAAGACAAGTTCGAAGGGAGAAAATCCTGTGTGTTCATTAGGGACTTCTCTATAGGCAAAGAGAGCCGCGGGTAAAACCCTGTCCCAATCTTGAGGATGATCTTCAGTTATCTTACCAAGCAAAGTCTTGAGCGTTCTATTCAGACGCTCAACTAACCCATTAGACATAGGATGGTAGATACTACTGAGAGATCGTTCAATATGTAAGGTAGACATTACCTGTGACATAGTGTCAGATATGAGTTGAGTGCCATGGTCTGACAATATTTCTCTGGGGAACCCCAAGCGAGAAAATATCAACCAAAGAGCATCTGCGATATCTGTAGTAGATATGCTCTTAAGAGGAATAGCCTCTGGCCAACGTGTGCACATATCGACACATGTAAGGATAAACTGATGTCCTCTGGCCGACTTGACCTTAAAAGGGCCAATAATATCTATGGCCATTTTCTGGAACGGCCGAATAGGAATGTCAGCAGCCTGGATAGGCGCAGCATGTCGTGGTCCTCTAGATTTGACCTCCTGACATACCTTGCATGATCGGCAGTAAATACGAATGTCCTTATTGACAAAAGGCCAAAAGAAAGCCGCAAGGACTCTCGACTTCGTACGGGCAAAACCCATATGTCCAGCACATTGCGAGTCATGAGCATGTTGCAATATTTGCACTCTCATGCTCTTGGGAACAAGAATTTGCGAATGTGCCGACGTAGTCGAATCTTGTACCATACGTACAAGTACGCCGTTTCTCATTGCAATCCAAGATTTTCTATTTGTATCCTGATTCGGATCACCTTTCTTCGCAAGAATGAAGAATTTTTTTAAAGAAGGATCTTCTTCTTGCAATTTTATGAAAGAGTCACGAGTAATCACTAAGTGACTATCTTGGCTATCAACTCCATTATCACTATTCAGTGAAGTTTCGGGTGTTTGTAGAGCTTGTGCTCTTGTAACCACTGCATTTGTAGCTTGCATGTTATTATCTTCCCAAGCAGCAATCTGCTGTGGGGTACACTCCCTAACTCCGTGAATACGACCAATAATAAGGTCCGCAATAGGATTAGGTAAGAGACAAGCATGCACATCTCCAGTAAAGAAAGGAGTGGCAATGCGAATTACAGCAGTAGGATATTTTTCTAGAATGCCGCCAAATGTGACACATTTAATAACCCTTCCTGTAGCACAAGATGGATCTACAAGCGATTGTCTAACACCAATAGTGGTGCATCCGGAATCGAAAAGTAGTGAGACCGGAGTATCATTAACAAGACCCTTATGTAGGATTAAAGAACCCCTCCCGTCATGCGCAACAGCAGCAGGAAGAGCGGGAAGTGGGTGACCACAACTCAAAGTAGTTATGGTACCCGGTTCGAATAAAGTACTGCATTGGGGCCATTTGTTTGCTCTCTCAAAGTCAAAAGCAGAACTAGTGACAGCGTCAAAGTTTTTATTATCAACAACATGATTACAGGCTCCCTCAGTTTCCTGTTGTACAGAATTAGCCTGCTGATATCTCTTTTTTTTGTGTTGAGATCTACCCCGACTATTATTACCTCTGAAGTTATCAGAGTTATTATTATCTCTGCAGTTATTATTGTCTCTATTGTAATTGTTATCATGATTCGAATTCCAGTTTCCACGATTACTATCATGTTCACATTGATGCGAACATCTATTTGTTTGGTTTTGAGGTCTTCGGCAGGAATAACCTCTATTACCATATCCTCTTTTGAAATGCCTATAATTATTAGGGTGATAGTAACGACCACTATCAGGTTGTCTCCAATTCTTCGAAGAAGAATCACCATGAAATTGGTTTCCATGATTTTGACAGAAATTACCGCTACTCTTTCTATCAAAATTTTGTTGGGATCTACGAGCAAAGTTTTGGCCATACGGAGCTGCCGAAGCAACTGGTAAACCTTCTTTCACCTTAGAGTTACCCATGGTTATGTGTGGGTGCGCAGTTACGTATTGGCAACAGAAATCTTCCATTTCTTTTATTGTTTTAGGTTTACGTTCATGAAGGAAAGCAAGGAAAGACTCATTGACAGACGACATGACTTTGTCTCTAAGTATTAAGTCCATAAGTCCTTCATAAGTTTTTTCCGTCTTAGATAGTTCAACCCATCGTGAGAAAGTAATGCGTATTCTTGCAATAAACTCGGAGAATTCAACTCCATTTTCAGGTAACATGTTTTTAAATTGTAGACGATAGCCGTCTTCGTTAAGCTGATATTTCTTTAACAGAGCGGCCCTGACAACCTCATAATTGTTCTTGTCAGGTTCATCCACCATACTTAATATACTTAGAGCTTTACCTGTCAGTATCCCTGATAACTGATAAACATATTTTGCTTTGTCTATGTTATGAGCTGTACATGCTTGTTCAAATCTGTCCAGATAGAACATTATGTCATCACTGGAAGGACTAAAAGTTGGCAACTTAATCTTAAAAGTATCATTATTAGCCTTACCAGAAGATGAACCCTTGTTTGAATCATTACCATTACTCATGTTCATCAATTTCAATTTTTCCAACTCTAAAGCTAAGACCTTTTCTTCATGTTCCATTTTTGCTTTCTCTTTCCTCTCATCAGACTCTCTCTGTAATCTTCTCTCCTCAGCCTGAGCCTCTATTTGAAGTCTTTCAGCTTCTTTCTCAAGTCTTTTATTCTCAGGTTTTTTTTCAAGTCTTTTATTCTCAGCTTCTTTTTCAAGTCTTTTATTCTCAGCTTCTTTTTCAAATCTTTCAGCTTCTAGCTGGAGTTTTCTTTCCTCAGCTTCTGATTCCCTTTTTTGTTTTTCCATTTCCATTTGGAATCTTTTTTCATCCACCTGCATCTGCAGTTTCTTTTGTTCAGCTTCCATTTCTTTATCATATCGAGCAGTTGCAAATTCTTCTAACTTATCACCAGTCTTCCCAAGCAATTTACCCTGCTCAATAAAGTGCTCAAATGTAGACATGTTGTCTAACATATGAGTCCAAAACCTGAAATAATTAACTAATTTATTTCAAACCTAAGTGTAACAAGTCTTAATTAAGCACTTGTATATTCACATCACCTTATATTATCCCAGTCTCTGTGGGAAACAAGTCTCCAATCAAAGAACTTGTATATGAAATATCAACAATCAATTCTTGATCATAAGTGCACTTCTCATTCAATAGTGCACGACACTATTCATCATTCATTTATCATCAGTGTAGTAGTAACAGTGCATTAGCATAGCCCATTAACTAATTACTATAACTGTAAACAATGACTATGTAAACACATGCAGAATGTAAACATTGAAAATGTAAACAATGCAAACAATGTAAACAATAACAATGTAAACAATAACAAAGATCAGCAACAATACAAAAACGTTCGCAGAAATCAACTAAAAATAAAGCAGAAATTAATGAAATATCACAAAAAATGTGACGATATCTGCGATATAATTAAACAAAATACATGACACCACAGTGTATAAACAAAAATGTAGTATGAAACTAAACTGTAGTCAAGAGTAGGCTAACAAATACAAACAAATCAAAACCAAACTAAAGAATGCGAAATAATAACGAAAACAATATTAAAACATGTCATCACAGCTAACATAAATAGCAACAGAAGTCGCTTAGCAAATTCCAGTATCGGAAATTTGCTCACCCTACAGAAAACGCTCACAATAGACGACCTCTATGACGTGGCATAATCTAAGGGAGACACCACCCAACCGAGAACCCGCTGAAATATAAACATATAAATATACGAATAACATATAAACATATAACATATAGAATGAGATGATACACAGAAGACTCAGCAGAAGTATAAGGGCACAGTTTACATACAAACAGGCCACTTAACTTATAGGCTTCCAATCGTAGAACAGCAGAAAAAACGGATGTCAATCAACGTCCTAAAGAGCGAAGCTCCAACGATGATGGCACATCTGAACTGCTTCCACTGCTAACACGATGGTACTTGAGCTTCTGACATACTGTATGTTGAGTTGTTTCGGCACTTGACCTTCTAATCCAAAAGTAAGTTGATGGAAATCGGTACTTGGCCTTCTTCAGAAAACAACCCGTTTCAACCGGCACTTGACCTTCACAAAAAACGACAGCACTGGAACCTTGACAGCAGCAACTTGCTTGACTTGCGTAAAAGATAACAGCAGTCCGAGTTATCCGGCAACATGTAACAACGCCGGGTACTGTCAAATTCTTGTTTCCGTCAAAAAGTTGAAATTTTGACTTTTACCGGGCAACGCCGAGTACTTTGAAAATTTTGAAGATGTTGACTGTCTTGAAGAATGTTAATTTCTTGAAGGATGCTGATGAATTCTTGTTGAAAATGAAGTGGGTAAGGGACCCCGTCTTTGCTGGTACCAGAATCAAACCAGCTTATGGCCACCAAATGATGCGTGATGCCATATGATGATGGATGGTATCCGCATGTCTGGTTTTGTGTAGTGTGCAGATGTGTTCAGTCAAACAATGTTCATACAAAATAACAGGGCAATCCACATAGGACGTCAGTAAACTCACGACGTATAAAGTCAATGATGCTTGTAACAGCTAGACGTTTTTCTGTATCATTTATTGTGGACGCCACAGTGACAAAATGTATACGCGAATATGTAGGTACATCAGACAGTCATTATCACAGCAACAATGTCAGTATAGCAATGGACGGTAGACAGCATCATAATAAAGGTGATTCACAGACATGTCAATACATTATAAGGCTGTAATGTAGTCGGGAAAATTCTCCATCCCTTTCTATCTTAGCCAGAAGGTAACCAGATGTATGAGATCAGTTCACTCTCCTTAATCTGACTTCAGCAAGACAGACACGTCTGCCGAAGTATAAATAATGTCCTCAAAAATATCCTCTAGTTAACAAAGGTTTTCCAAGCCTAGTTCATTTAACAAAGTAGCAAGTAATGGTCCTTGGGACATGCATCAACCGATGCAGTACCATACAGCGACATGTGAGCTGGGAAAACATCTCGTGACGACGACTTTCGAAGACAGGCTATGAATCGAAATCGCTCACGACCAAAAATCGATAGAGTTAATGGAAAGTCAATTTACCTTGCCTTCAGGAAATACACAGAAATATTATGCCTCCCGGCATGTGCAAATACACTAGAGGTATTATCTCGAATAAACGAAATATCCATAAGAGGACTTTCACATTCCTGACAGAACAAAAAATAGCGGAGATCCTCTTTCAGCGAGGCATCTTTCTCGCCATTCAAATCGCTCACTCCCCTGGTGGGCGGAAATCGATCGACCAAGAAGCAAGACCAGTCATGCGCAGTCCAGCGCAAAATGACCACAGCTCAAAACTTAACTGCATTCAATACCAACGCGAGAAGACAAATGCTTACCGAGAAAAGTGACTATAAATTTCAAGCAGTTGTTGCCCTTGCGTTATAAAATAGATATTGTAATAAAACGATGTTGCGAGAATTTCTCACGCAACAGTACCCGACTTGGGTTAAGGAAGGCACAGCTAGCGAGGAAGGAAACTGGTCAGTTCACCTCACGAAACTAGTACTGTATAGTGAAATCTGTAACACTTCACTCCCCTACGTCAGTATCTGTTGTGGGACTACCTTTACCTTATTATACTTCTTCTTCCTCGTTCGTCCTGAAAAGGACGTTGGTTGCGTTGTGTCTGTTTACACCGGAGCTGCGATATCTGCGCCTTTCGGCCGACACATCCGACTTCAGCACGGCATTTTTGGAACCGGGTTTGCCTTCCCTCTTCGATCCCTACTCTCTCAGCGAGACTACAGTGATGCAGCCTGTTTCCAGGACCACCACGTGGACGTGAAGTAGGGTCTTGGTCAGCTCTGGTTCGCACCCTGACGGAAGCAGTCAAGCTATGGGTCGCTGACTGCATTCTCTATTGCTGCATCTTTGGGTCCCTACCTTATTATAACTCTCAGGCTCGGATTTCACAACCTGTTATTTTTCACCACGGGTCTAGAATTACTTCCGGAATAGTGGTAAAAGGTCATGGGTAACAAAGTGCCCGGACTAGCTGTTGTTCCGTTTGATCCGACAGTGACGCGGGGTGGAGAAGAGGGAAAACATGGGTTGTGGTTGATCCTGGAAATTACTGTGTTCGGTGAGACCAAACAACGGGTCTTCCAAATTACTGTGCTTGGTGAGGCCAAATAACAGATCTTCTAATTTACTGTGCTCGGGAGGAGTCAAACAAACACGTAACTTTGTCTCTAAGATTTGGACATCTTTGTGAGAAAGGTCATCGCTCAGAAATTTAGACTTTGACTGTCGCAGTGGAAGGTATCGTCATTAGCACTTTCCTATTCGCTCCCTATGGAGCATGTCACCATCACTACAGCTGGTCCCCTTGCAGGAAGCCTGCTCAATACTTTGACATGTTCTTGTACTAGTGGTTTCTGTAGCAGTTCGTTTTAAATTCTTCTTCTTCTTCGTTCGTCCTGAAAAGGACGTTGGTTGCGTTGTGTCCGTTTACAGCAAAGCTGCGATATTTGAGCCTTTCGGCGGACACATCCGACTTCAGCACGGCATTTTTGGGACTGGGTTAGCCTTCCCTCTTCGACCCCTACTCACTCAGCCAGACTGCAGTGATGCAGCCTGTTTCCAGGACCACCACTTGGAGGTGGAGTAGGGTCTTGGTCAGCTCTGGTTCGCTGACCCTGACGCGAGCAGTCAAGCTATGGGTCGCTAACTGCATTTCTCACTTGGGACGCGTCTTAGGTCCCGTTCCTTTTAAATGATAAGGTTGCCAGTCCCATGCATAACCTCATATTAGTTGCCTTTACGACATGCTTGACGGAACAGTAGGCCTTTTCTTTCTTTGTCTGATAAGAACCACCCCAATCTACACAGGTGCAGTGGAAGGTGTAAGACAAACATCCATCTTCAGTGTTGACTGCATTAAAAAAATATCATTATAAGGTCCCTTCAATCCAAGGCCAGCCTAAGACCAGTGTAACCTATTTAACCAAATCAGGCCTCACGCTCACAACGGGTCCAGCACTAGGGTTCCCACCTCTAGCTTTGAAAAAAAAAAGAAAAAAAAGGAGCGACGATTATTTCAAATTAGATGTCAGGAATGTATTCTACTACATTGTATTAAAATTAAAATTAATATTTATTAGCTATCAACCAATAAAACAATCAATACCCTTTAGCTCCCCCAAGGAGCATAGGCCTTCAACAAACACAAATCTTCCTGTTCTGTGCCATCCGCTCAAGTTCTTTCCATGTTTTCCTCATCATTTTCACCTCTGTATCCAGTTCTCTTCTCCGTGTAAGGAAACCTGTTGATAGCATTACAAGGCAGTCCTTGTTCTGCAATCCACAGGGAAAGAGAGGCAGAGCTAGACACACACGCACACAAAAAAAACACATTTATTAGCTATACTAGGACATAAAACGGAACAAAAATTATAATCTGAAATCCGAGGGTTACCGTCAGAATGGTCCAAATCAGGCCCCCCTTGTTTGTATCCTTACAGTGCGTAGAGATAAAGGTAGTCGTAAAGTAGATTCTGTCGTTGGGGAGTTGATTGTTAGAAACTTCACCCGTACAGGTACTACGTATCAGATATATGAACTGGGGTGACAAGTCCGTTGCTGTCGCTGCCTTCCCAAACTCAGGTACCGGGTTTTGAACACGCGCTCTTTGCCTCCAGAAACAATAGTGTTAAATAAATATAATGTTTTTAAGTGGTCTCGCATAGATTATCCGGTATTGTTAGTTTTGAGTAACTACACTCACTTGCCGGTAAGGTGATTTCTGTGTCTTCTTCTTCTTCTTCTTCTTCTTCTTCTTCTTCTTCTTCTTCTTCTTCTTCTTCTTCTTCTTCTTCTTCTTCTTCAGACGTCCACTTGAATATTTTCAAAGAAAACAACGATAAGCTTGAGGAAAGTTGTATCTCTATAGAGCTTTTCCAACAATGGTACTGGTGATGGCCATATATGCTTTCTCTGTTCCTCATATGTTGGGCATCTTTGAAGCAGATGTTCAGCGGGCATTTTATAAGTGCCACAGTTACGCTCATCAGTAGTTCCTATCTTTAGCTTGATGAATCGGTGATATCCCAATCCACTGTGGCCTGTGCGCAGTCTGAAGATTACTATTTGATCTCTTCTGCTAGTCTGATAATACGCCGTATTTTTTTCTGTGTCTTACATTCTCTGTCTGGTATCGAACGCTGCCCATTGCAGACAGCCTTAAGCATGTCACATGACTTTCATATTTTAGACACTAGAGATTAACTAGTCATCAAAGTCGCGCCCAAGTCAACTGAAAGGAATCAATGATGGTTATCTTGATATTACTTATTCTGCGTTGTTATTGTTAATGAAGCCATTTGACTAAAAACTTCAGCATCGTCAACAACAATACATTTCAAGCAGACACAGTTACCGTTATACCAGCCCGTAAGATATTTTATATTTTGGCATGTATCCTAATCTAACTAATGGACTTTGTGTCTAGGATGAACGTGGCGTACGTCGTCAAAACGAGGCAAAAGTCATATTTAAAACTCAACAAATATAGATAAGCAACATTTTAAAAAAAAACACAGTGTAAGAGAGGTGGCGGGTAACCAAGCAACACATGGAGAAGAGAACTGGTGATAGACATGAAGGGGGTGAAGAAGACGGTAAGACCTTGAGCTGATGGCACGTGACAGGAAGGCGTGGTATAAGTTTGTTGAAGACCTATGCTTCTTGGGGAGCTGAAGGGGAATGATGAACATAGAAAATAACCCCATGACGTTCCCCGCGCTTTGTAAGGAGACAAAAGGAATAGATATTACAACAAGAATAGATATGACAAAAGGAATAGATATGACAAAAGGAATAGATATGACAAAAGGAATAGATTTGACAAAAGGAACAGACTTGACAAATAGAATATATATATCATTCATTCTTATTTCAGGAGCCGCGCTAGCGTAGTGGTTACAACACCGCTCTGGCGACCGGGTGATACAGGATCAAACCCGGGCGACGGCATTTGAGGATTTTTCGTCGACCGGGATTTGGACTGGATTAACTCGAGACCTGGCGAGGACATTTGAAGGAGTGTCGTCGACCAGGGACTGGCGGCTCCTGAGCCGACCCAGCTGCAATGGGTACCTCCGAAATCGGCGAGTATTTACCTGAATGGCGAGGGACACCTGTCTCTGTACAAGAAATAAAGGGATACTCACGTAAAATCAATGTCAGGTTAGACATAAAAATAATAACCTGAGATTTCGCCTCGAGTATTAGCGGGCGTACGCAAAAAAAAAAAAAAAAACAAAAAAAAAAAAAAATTCTTATTTCAAGGGACTACATTCATTCTTATCTCAAGGGGCAAGGGATGTAACTTTCAAACTATATGTCATAATATTTATTCTTTTTCTTTAAATTTAGAAGAAGTGCGTTGCTTTCTGTTTTTTAAGTTTTTTAAACCAGAGTTTCTAACAAGGAAAGTTTAAATAATTCTCAGCAATGTAAAGCTGTTACTTAAATTTACAGTGCAATGCTTTTTGTTACGAAAATTTTATAAATCAGGATCCCTGACAAGAAAATGTTGATTAATTCTCAGCTATGTTTGTGCAATAAGATTTGGGTATATTCTAGAAGATTCCCGAACTCCATTCGTTCTGAAAATCGTTTTGATGTGTGTGCGATGAGTAACATTATTTTAAAAAAAGAATTTTTTTCCAACTGGAAATAATCCTAATGTCTTTAACATTGTTCGATAGCAATTTAAATAGATAGACAGACAGACAGATGGACGAACAGACAGACAGACAGATATACATAGATAGACGGGACATACAGGACGGACGGGACACGTTTTGTGTGTTGTATGTATTTGTGATGAGTTACATTATTTTACTTAAATTTACAGTGCGATGCTTTCTGTTATGAAAGTTTTGTAAATCGGAATCCTTGACAAGAAAAGTTTGATTAATTCTTAGTTATGTTTGTGCTACGAGATTTGTTTATGTTCTAGAAGAATCTCGAACTCCATTCATTCATATGGGACGTAAAAACAACGGTTAACGCCCTTAGCTTAGAAACTAAATAAGTCATAAATTTTATCCCTTTTTCGTTAAATTTAGAAGAAGTGCGTTGATTTCTGTTAAATATGTTTTCTAAATCATAATTCCTGACAAGGAAAATTTGAGTAATACTCAGCTATGTAGAGCTTTTATTTAAATTTACAGTGCGTTGCTTTCTATTATGCAAATTTTCTACATCAGGATTCTTGAACAATGTTTAATTTTTAAATGTGCCACGGGAATTGCGCTCATACTTTATATTTTATTCTGCAACAACTTTTTTTGATAGAAATTATTACTTTACTTTATTTAGTACTATTCTCCTTCCTTTTTATGTTTAAGTATGCAAGTGCAACTATTCGTTTGTGGTTTTATATGTAATGTATCCCCTTAAAGCATTATTTTATAGAGGAAAGGGCATTAGTATTGTACATGCATAGACTTGAATACATAAGAGCGTGTGTGTGGAGCTACGTATGTGTATGAATGCAAATGTATGTATGTGCGTGTATGTATAACTCAGCTATGTAGAGTTGTTCACGATACGGCTCTAAGAATACGTTACATTCACTAAATTTGCCCTGAAAATCGTTTGGATGTGTGTGCGTTGGGTAACATTATTTTAAAAACAGAATTTTTATTCCAACTGGAAATAATCCTAATGTCTTTAACATCATTCGATAGCAATTTAAATAGACAGACGGACGGACGGACGGACATCCCATACGGCACCGACGGGACAGACGGACGGGGGCAGACGGCACAGAAGGTTCAGACGGGACACGTTTTGTGTATGTGTGTGTGTGATGGGTATATTATGTCAAAAAAAAATTTTTTTTAAGCTGGAAATAATCCTAATGCATTTAACATTATTCGATAGCACTTTAAACCTTCCTAAAACGATTCGCACCAAACCCGACTTGCAGCCATTCCGACATGGAACCGGGCTGGGCCGGGTATGACCGCTAGTATATATATATATATATATATATATATATATATATATATATATATATATATATATATATATATATATATATATATATATATATATATATATATATATATATATGACAAAAGGAATAGATATGACAAAAGTAATAGATTTGACAAATATAATATGTCTATGACAACATGAATATATATGACAAAAGGAATAGATATGACAAAATAAATAGATGTGATAAAAGGAATAGATGTGACAAAAGCTTCATCACACATGTGGTAAGAAGTGACCGACATGAAGTCGTGCATGGCTATGGCAACTTCATCATGCAAAACAAATTGATACTCAAACCATCACAGCATTAGCACATGAATTGTTTTGATTCCATCTTTCTGCAAAGAAATTTGTGGTCCTGCTCTTTGAGGAGCGAAAACAGAGGAAGTAGAACATTACAAATTACTGACACCAACTATCAATCTGTACGATACACCAACTATCAATCTGTACGATACACCAACTATCAATCTGTACGATACACCAACTATCAATCTGTACGATACACCAACTATCAATCTGTACGATACACCAACTATCAATCTGTACGATACACCAACTATCAATCTGTACGATACATCAACTATCAATCTGTACGATACACCAACTATCAATCTGTACGATACATCAACTATCAATCTGTACGATACACCAACTATCAATCTGTACGATACACCAACTATCAATCTGTACGATACACCAACTATCAATCTGTACGATACATCAACTATCAATCTGTACGATACATCAACTATCAATCTGTACGATACACCAACTATCAATCTGTACGATACACCAACTATCAATCTGTACGATACATCAACTATCAATCTGTACGATACACCAACTATCAATCTGTACGATACACCAACTATCAATCTGTACGATACACCAACTATCAATCTGTACGATACATCAACTATCAATCTGTACGATACACCAACTATCAATCTGTACGATACACCAACTATCAATCTGTACGATACACCAACTATCAATCTGTACGATACATCAACTATCAATCTGTACGATACATCAACTATCAATCTGTACGATACATCATCATCATTCATAATTACGTCTCGTGCCATATAGGTCTTCAACTAATTTACGTGAAGCCATCCTGTCATGTTTCCTTCGTTCGAGTTCTTTCCATATTTTAAAAAAAAATAATTTTTAAGTGTGCCTCCTGTCCCTGTCCCCAGAGGTTCTTTCTGCTTCCTTTTTTTTTTTACCTTGGGGAATTTCAGAACAATGACTGCTGTCACATGATTATGATGATGTCAGTGTAATACAGATATCGAGCAAATGTTGTAATGATGATGATGATATCAGTGTAATACAATTATCAAGCGTATATTGTATTGATGATGATGATGATGATTAAGCTGATGATGATGATTATGGTCAATGTGTGTGTGTAAGCAAATAATAAAGTAAGAGAGGTTGTTTGCGTGAACAGTAAATTGCGTAGGCCTGTGTGTACGTTAAGTGCAAATGAAAACTGGTCAGTCGAGTTTTACGTGAGTTTGCCTCGTGCGAGACTGTGGGTCAAAACACGGGAGAATAGTTCAAGGTGCGAAGTAGTTAGTTTTTGACTGGAAGGTGAACTGGAAGGTTGCGTGTAGAGGGAGAAGATGGCTCGATGTCATTTCTGAATCTTGTTGTTTAATTCTGAATGAAGAATTACGAATTATTACCTTGGATATTTGTATTTCATATAATGTTTGTGTTTCATGACATTTCCGTAATACAGTGTTCAGTTTGGGACTAAATTTCGGCGTTGATTGGTTTACTCAGGAATGGATGTGTCAATTATGGTGTAAGAAGATAGTAAGCATCTTTGAGGATTAATTAATGTGACAGCATGCATCACCCAGCATGTGTCAACTGCCTTGTACTACGGTGACCTGGTTTCTTAAATGTGCTATGTAATGTCAGTGTTTTTTCCACCTCTTGTTCCACTGGCATTTGTCTGGTTCTCCTTCAGTTCCACATTGGTGATTTTATCATACCATTTTATTCCTTCTATTCTGCGCAAGAACCCATTTCTTGATTTTTTTTTCCTTTTTCAAATTCTTGATCCTTCAGAGCCGTACAGTAGATCTGAATTGACATTTGAGTTTAAAATTAATTCATATTTTTGAGTTAGACTTCACCTGTTGTGATTTCCATAAATTTTCTAATCAATGAAAGCCCCTCTGACCTTTATTATTATTAATGAAATCCCTCTCCGCTGCTCCAACTTTGTCTCTAGTAAAATATATATATGAGCCCATAATTTTCTGGAATGTTACGCCTAGCTCACTCAAGCTATCATTTGCGTGTTTATTCTCATAATATGTTTCTTTTCTCCGTTGAAACATGTTAATAGCACAAGTAAGTGCTGACCCACTTAAAAAGAGGAAAAAACAAAATAAAAATAAAAACAAATTTAATAAACACACAAAAGAAGGTAATTTAGTACAGGAATCGAAAAGAGAACGACCACTTTTACAGAGCGTGTTTAGAGGCAAGTTAGAACACATAATAACAGCAAAGAAAATTGTTTTAAAAAGCGGGAGCGAGCCAAAATGCAAGAAGATACCAGACAGTCTAATATCACGGCTTAGAAGATCATCAATAGTATTGATGCGCAACACTTAGGAACGGAAGCTGTGAAAAAGACATGATCACCCACGCCAGTCAGCACAGCGCTTTAAGAAGAAGATTGGTCACCAGTCTAGGACAGAAATCGTGACTCGCGTGTAAACATTGATTCCAGCAGTAATACTGAAAGTCAACCACAAATTCAATTTAATGGAATTGCAAGTAGAACGCTAGGAGACATGTTCTAATTTGGCGATGTTGGCAATGCTTTTCGCGTCCATCATTCTATCGATTCAATTAGGGACTTTTTTTCTCCTCATGTAGTTTTTTCCCCTTGGTGCTTTTATATTTTCCTTCCATGATGTAGTACTCAGGATATTATTATAGCCCCTGATAAAGTTAGGTCCCCTGTCTTACTTTGTCTGGGTGTGTCCTGTGCACAATATTTGTAAATACCGCTCCATTCTTTGTCATGTTATTTCTTATTCACAATCATCATCATCATCATCATCATCATCATTTTACTTAGCGCTCCTTACGGAACATGATTCCAACACGGTAGCTGATCTTACAGGAAGCCTGTGTACCAAACATTCATGTGCTAATACAGCGGTGGTTTGTGTGGAGACTGCTTTTACGTGATGAAGTTTATTACTTAATTCCGCTTTAATTCTGTTTCCTGCTAAGCCTGTAGTCTTTGCTCTTTTTCTCGCATTAGGTTTATGTCTCTTAATATCTTGTCCATAATTGGGCATACACTGTGTTTCTGATACATTTTCAAGCTTATCTTTCCAGTGATTCCTTTTTTAACTGACATATTCTTTGATCTCGTTCGCCCTTTCCAGGCGGTTTGCGATGCACTATGTTGTGCGCTTTGCGGCCCAGTGCATCCGTCTTCAGCATGCATTTCTTTGGGACGCTTCCCTAACCTTTGATTTTATGTGACATCCCTTCAAGGCAGTAGTTGTTTGTCATCAGAGTTGTCTCACCTAGACAAGCTGTCTTTCCGGAATAACGAGTCTTTGCTACCCGGGTTTGTGTGAAGTTTTCCCTTCTCTTAAGTGGATTGTCAACCAAGACTATCATACTCCTCCTGCACTGATGTTTTGCAGGGTTTACTCCCTGAGTTGACTTTAGTTTTACCTAAGTGAGTTCCCTGGGAGTGCATTTGGTGGGAACATGAGACATGTTCACGTGATCGTGAGCCCAATGTTTCCGCTCCAAACAAGGGTCATACTGCTCTAAGGGGTTTCTTTAAGCCCCCCCCACCCATAGTCTATTACTTTACCCCGTACACTCGGGCGGGGGGGTGTGGGGGTGGGGGGGTTATTAGGCGCCAGTTAGTCGCCATTCGTCAGAGCCAGGTTTGCAAAAGCAGGCGGCAGCACTAGCAGGTACGGTTGGCTTGATTGAAGGAGGCTATGTATTCGCGCAGGCATTACCTTACATTTAGAAAGGACCTGTCACGTGTTTGACGGAGACCTCGTTTGGCAGAGTAGTTAGAGCGCTTGTTTCTCACGGCATACCTTCGGGTTCAAAAGCGGGTAGCGTCATGCTCCAGTCTGTACAGCTGTAATATGAATGACTGACTGCTTTTGAGTTATGGAAGACAAAGGCAGCAAGGAACGGAAATAGTCATCCCACCTCATAAAGATGAAACCTAGTACAGTGAAGTCTCTAACACTTCACTCGCTTACAGCAGTATATGCTACAGGACTACTTTTACCTATAGCATCATCATTTGCCTTTTCGCTCCCTATGGAGCAAGGTACCACGACTGAAGTTAGTCCCCTTGCAGGAAGCCTTCGCCAGGCATTCGCTTGTACTTAACAACGGTGGATACTGCAGCAATATGTTTTACTTAATCAGGTTGCCAGTCCCATGCACAACCTCATATTAGTGGCCTTGTACGACATGCCTGAGGGTGCAGTGGTCCTTTCTTTGTCTCCTCACACCCCCACATCCCCCTGGAACTACACGGGACTTTACCTGTATATTCAGCACCACATTATTACCTCTGGAAGCAGTAACGTACCTTAAGACTCCTTCAGAAACGACAAATACACGGCTGTCTACCTGAGCACTACCTGGGCTGAGCTAATCTGGGATTCCGAACATGCAGCACGATAAAATGTGAGTATAGCGCGATACGATCTACAGCTGAAGCGATGTTTCAGAATTGCGTCGCCGGATCCAAAGGTTGCTGTAGTGTTCTGTATGTGATCGACTGACTGATGAATTCTATAGCCCCGTCCGTTCCCACTCTGTTGTTTATCTTACGTGAAAGATTGGGTATCTGATTTTGCAGGTTCCATGTCAGATTAAATGATTGTGTCTGTGACATTTCAAGAGTCGATCAATAATCATTCTGTTCATTTAGCTCCCGTGTGTGATTAAGGCAGTGACCAATGGTTCCAATATTCTGTCCGGTTAGGGTGGATGGATATGAAAAAAAAAAAAAATCGAAAAAATGGTGAATTTTCCTACTAGAACAAAAGACAATGAAAATAGCTAACGTTGCGGTCACAAGGCCTTCGTCGGGGATAGGAAAGAAAGTGAGAGCTAAGTAGGAAACACGAGAAAATACATTTGACTTGACTTTGATCCACTGTCACTGAGCGCCAGCTCTTGGTGAAAATAAATTTAAAATGGGCAATGTCTCAGCGTGTCCTTCGATCCGAGAGCGCGTCACAAAAACATCTTAGGGTGGCGGATGGTGTAGAGTAAATATTTTGATGTTATTTTATTGATTTATTAAACTTACTCAAGGTACATGAGGTGTTTCCGATTGGCTAAGCTGTTAAAGCGTTTGCCTCTTGATGGCAAAGTTACCGTGTTCCGGGAACGAAACCTGGTAGCTTCACGCTCCAGTCTACCCGATGTAAATGGGTAACCGACTCTGCTTGAGTTAAGGAAAGCAAAGGCGGTGAAACAAGCAACTGGTCATCCCACTTTATGAAGTTGAGTCTACTATTGAAGCCTTTAGCACTTCACTCCCCTGCAGCAGTATCGCTTTATAGCGTCATATTCATTATTGTTCCTGTTTGCTCCTTCTGAAGTATTACGCCACTACTGTAGCGTGTCCACTCTAGGACGCCTGCACCAAAGCGATCATGCGCACTTGCAGTAACGATCTCTGTAGCAATTTGTTTTACATGCTGAGATCTCTAGTCCTACGCACAGCACAGTTTAAGTCTTCTTTAACGAACTGCCTGAAAGAGTCCTAGTTACATTCGTTCCATGTCTCCTGAGAGATCTCCGGGGACTTCATGATCTCATTGGCCATCTTTAAACTTCCTGCATGAAATCATTACTTATTGGCAATCTTTAAACTTCCTGCAGGAAATCATTAACACAAGTAGTCAGTTACTGGCATCTGTGTGCTTTCTGTACCTCTCTATGGTGCGGAATGCTGGAGAGTTACAGAGAAGGAAATGTCAAAATTGTCCTCTTTTCACACATGCCTAAGAAAAATTCACCTAATCTTCTGGCCGAATATCATCACCAACCAAGATCTGCTTACTCGGAGCAAGCAGGAGGACATGCACACCATCATAGCTGGCAGACACTGGAGCTGGGTTGGCCATGTCCTCAGAAGAGACCCCGATGCCATCACAAGAACAGCTATGATATGGACCCCTGAAGGAAAACGAAAGAGAGGCCGACCAAAAACAACTTGGAGGAGGACTGTGGAGGCTGAGATGCAAAGAATGAACCAGAGTTGGGGCACTGTACGAAGGATGGCCACCGACCGAGCAAAGTGGAATCAATTTGTTGTTGCCATACAAGACGCCACCAGGCGTGATGGCCACTGACTGCTTCGGCGGTCGGCGGCTAAGGATCAAAGAAGAAGAAGAAGATAGTTTTAAAGTAATGGACGTGTGACATATTATGATAATAGCTTTCATATATCTATTTCCTTATCTTCATTTTTCTTTTACCTGGCTTTCACCTACGCACGTTTGTGAACATAAAACCCTCCTACACTCAGAGATCTGTCTCTTTTTCTAATTTAGCACACCTATTTTATTTTCTGTTCTCTATTTCCTTAGGAATGGTTACAAACAGACCTATTTAGCTAACGTGAGCCGGTCACCTGTAATTAAACGCCAGCGATTGAAAATCGTCGTAATAAGATCAAGCAGAGTGAGACGGAACGCGTAGGACAGGGGCGACTATTTCATAGAGTCGTAAATTTTGGCTCAAGGGTAGATAAACTAATGATAGTTGTAACGTATTTTTTGTTAGGCAGTGATCAGTGGAACGAACGAAGGAACGAACGAACGAACTTTATTTTCAAAGGGTTAAGAATTGGGCACGCAGGCCCGTCTGACATTCTGCCCTTCCTCTCTCTCTCTCATCATGTATACTATACCCTTTCATCCTCACATTTACTTTAAGCATAATTAAGAAGGGTTGAAAATCGGACACAGTCCCCTTTTGCATTCTTCCTTCCTCTTGCTCATCTTTTATTACTGTTACTCAAACATTCTCCAGCGTACTGAAAGTATTAATGTAAGGGCAGTGCAATATTACAAGGAATTATAACAGCATACATTAACAGTACCTGATCATAAAATTAAGAATATAAGTTATTAAGAATATAATATTAAGAATAAGTATATTGTGATGAAAACTAGATCATCAGAGCCTCCGTACAGTATATTAGATAAAAGTACAACACAATCAGTTAGGGTGGCATATAACACTGACAAACAACATTTTTCTTTCTTATATAAGAATAAGTGTTCTTAGGTCAGTTTCTTGCGCTGATTTCAAATCTGAAATCCGTTTATCTCTATCACGTCGGGTTCTTAAGATATTTGTGAATAAATATATTTTTGGGAAACCGTTATTTGCTCCGTTTCATTTTAAATATATAACTTATTAAAAATTAATAAAAAGCAACATAATTCTACTTTTTATACTGCTAAAAGATGCATGACATATGTTACGCGATTTTTCAAATAGTTACTGTATTTTGAAATAACTCTGAGCAAAATATGGCTTCTAGAAGTTGTAGAAATTCGGCTGATCTGTTCTGTTACGTGTACGGATGTTTTACCGATCGTGTTGACCAGAAAAACTTTACACCATTACTAAAGAAAGCATATGAACTTTATTTCGATTTGAAAGTTGATGATGCAAATAAATCTTGGAAGCCAAATGCAGTTTGTTCGATACATTGGTAGGTTGGTTACGAAAATCGCCGAAGCATAAGTCGATGCCTTTTGGAGTGCCAGTAATATGGCGTGAACATACAAATCACACTACTGATTGTTACTTCTGCTTGACAAATATCCATGGTTTCACTTTTAAAACTAGAAAGTCTGTGGTTTATCCAAATATTGAATCGGTTTCGAAACCAGTGCCTCATGATCCAATCACGTGTCCGATCCAAGTACCACCAGAACAATATCCGCTGGACGTGAATGAACCTATCAGAAAGTGATAGTTTACCTGCTTTAGAAACTAATTCTGACTCAGATTACATACCGGTGAATGATGGTGTTTACTTAATTAACCATTCAGAACTTTCAGATCTAATACGTGATCTCGCTCTTATCAAAGGACAAGCGGAATTACTCGGTTCGCGACTCAAAGAATGGAATCTTTTAGCGCCCAATACTCCGATATCTAAATTTCGTCATAGATACAGAGAACTTGTTCAATACTTTGAGATGGATGATGACATTTGCTATTACAAAGATGTAAACGGTCATGAGCACATAGTCAACGAATGGCGATTTTTCATCGATTCTTCCAAGACTAGTCTAAAAGCCGTGTTATTGCATAACAGAAATTTATTTTCATCAATTCCAGTTGCCTACTCTGTTCATATGAAAGAAACTTATGACAATATGGCTATACGTTTGGAAAAAATAAAGTACAATGACTACCAATGGCGGATTTGTGGAGAACTAAAGGTCATTGCAATTCTCACGGGCATGCAGACTGGGTATACTAAATTTTGTTGCTTCCGATGTGAATGGGACAGCCGCAACAGACAGGAACATTATGCAAGAAAGGTGTGGCCTATCCGGGATCGTATGCAGCTCGGGCATAAAAATGTAATACACGAGCCATTAGTTAACAAAGACAGCTTCATTTTACCACTGTTACATATAAAGTTGGGGCTTATGAAGAATTTTGTAAAAGCGTTAGATAAAACGAGCAAAGCTTTCACTTATCTTCGAGAAAAGTTTCCGCAAGTTAGCGATGCAAAGATAAAGGAAGGTATCTTTGTAGGACCTCAGATTAGGAAAGTTATTGCAGACAAACAATTCGAGAACTTGTTACATGGTAGTGAACTTCGCGCATGGATGGCATTCAAATCGATCGTCGATAACTTTCTGGGAAATCACAAATCTGTTGACTATGTTGCATATTGTTAAGCAGTGCATAATTGCATACAGAATTATGGGCTGTAACATGTCCCTCAAAATCCATTTGCTCGATTCGCATCTTGACTTTTTCCCTGACAACCTTGGCGAAGTCAGCGATGAACATGGAGAACGATTCCATCAAGATATCGCCGTAATGGAGTCACGTTATCAAGGACGGTGGAGTGTGACCATGCTTGCTGATTATTGTTTGATGCTTCATCGCGATGTACCACATGCCATTCACCGACGAAAGTCGACTGCAAAGAAATTCAAGCCTACATAACTGTTATACTTCTTGTACGAATGATGTTGTAATACTGTATGCGTTGTTAAAAAACTTCAATTGCGTATTTCTAGAGATCCCGACCTGATAGAGAAAAACGGTTTGCAGATTTAAAAACAGCGCATTAAAAGTGACCAGAAAAACACAGAAATGTCAGAGAAAGAAAAAAAAAGTTTTTTTTTGTTAGTCAGTGTAATCAGCACTCATAAAGTATTTGAACAGTATACGATTGTATGAGTAAGGACTGCGTGTTTTTCAGGTCATTGGGAAGATTGTTCCAAAGATGAGCAGCTGAGTAAGCGAAACTAGTCTTAAATAGGTCTAGCCTGGGCTTGGGTACCTGTAATTTGTTTAAGCGCTGACTACGTCTTTCATTATATTAATTTGAGTAGAAGGAGCAGATAATTTGGAACCAAGGGGAGACAATTTATATTACCTTCCCCTGAATCCGTTCGTTTGATACGTAATTAAACACGGTGAGAATCGCCAGATCAAAGGACGGACTTCGCTCGATTGCAGAGTCTGCAAGCGGCAAAAGCGCGAAAATTTCCTCAGATTTGCAGATCGAACGAGGAAAAGCCCGAGATCTGAGTGAAGGTGTCATATCTAGCAAGTATGAGCGATTTTCTAGAAATTTAATATATATTCTCCAGCTTTTAAAATCCATTATTCAGTACTCCTCAGATTTTAAAGACATCTAGCTTCGATTTCTAGATCACTTGTATTAGTGGAGTTTCTTAGTTTTTCGTTGGATATAGTCTTAGAAGTTTTGTGTGGAGGTAATTATATTTACTAGTAGGTTGAGTGATTAATAGTTAAGTCCGTATTATATTTCTCTAAGATTTTTGTGCAGATTGATTTACTAGATAGGTCCGTCATTTATATTTCTCTAGGATTTACTGTGGTACATCGGCAAGCAGAATAAATAATAATTTCCAGCTAAACTCTTCTAGCTATAAAATAAATTTAATTAATTGCTAGTAACCAGTCAGATAATATTTTAACCAACTAGTAAATGCACTGTTTATCATGAGTATTGATGAAATATGTATTTATTTCAAATTCATGATGATTATTTTTTTTAAATGACTAGAATTTAGTTCACGGGAGTTTTTAAACGATAAGACAAGTTCTAAACTTGCAGTTTCAATTTAGGTTAAATAACCGAAGTGGATAAACATATTATGTTTTACGCGGGGTAAGGATAGGATTGAGAATACTATATTATGGTTAAGTATTTGTATTTTTTCTCCTTTACACAGTATTGGGTCAAACCCTAAACCTTACAAGCGGCTTCCATATACATCGGAGAATAACCATACGAAAGAACATTTCTTAATTGATATCTGGGTCTTCAAGGTAAACCTGTCTGGTATCGTGTTTGCCCCCAGAAAGAGACAGAGTACCAACCCAAAGAACATTAAGAATAAATATTGTAACTGGGTCTATAGATCCAGATTTATATTTCTTTCCCTAATTGCATTTACATTCAGCCCGTAGTGGCAAAATCACAAACATTAACATGTCTCGGAGTTTGACCATTTGTGGTGTGACAAGGAATTTTTTTATACTGAGAGAAGTTACCGACCTGACATTCCTATGTACTGGAAATCTCAAGCTATTGACACTGCGAGCACTGTTCAATTTCTTACCTGGTCTAATTAATGTGACATAAACAGTAGTCCTAAATAAAAATAACAAAGAGAACGTTCCCCGGAGAAGTGGATTTAATCTGTCTCTGAGGAGCTGGGGTTTTCTTTGCCAAAAACAACACTGGATTTGCTGTGTGCGTGTGTCCTGAAGATTGTTCCAGAAAGTGCAACTCAAGTATTAGGTAAGAACGAATGTACGTGGCCACGGTTGTCTGAGAAGTGAGGAAGGATGAATGAATAATCCTCATATATATATATATATATATATAAAAAAAAAAAAAAATATATATATATATATATATATATATATATATATATATATATATATATATATATATATATATATATATATCTTGTAGAATCCATGTACTCACGTTGGTTATTTTAAATGTGTAAGTTTTGTTAACACTGTCCATTTCAGAATAGATTAACGTATAAACTCTGTTCTTTACTGTACAGGGAAATCCTAGACCATAGCGTAAAAATCTTTGACTCTTTGGGGGTTAATAACTTTCTTCTAACGGAATCTTGTCTCAACAGAGGGAGGGAGGATGACACCTATGAGTCTAACTCTTTAATTAATTCGTTAAGTTACGTTTATTTGTATTTGATTGATATTCAAAATATTGCTGTTGTGAAGTTTCTTTATGGTAAATAAAATTTACATAAACTTATTTACAGGTGTTGGTCAGCTCGTCCTAAAATATCCCTTTCCCATTGATATATAGTTTTTTTTCACGTTTGTGCGTCTAACTGTCGTCACTTATGTGTGTGTGTATGTGAGTGGTTGAGATATATATATATATATATATATATATATATATATATATATATATATATATATATATATATATATATATATATATATATATATATATATATATCACCTTACCTCTTCATACTCCTTATGGACGATGTCATCAAGGCATGTAAGGAGAGAACAAGAAAGTATTCAGTGGGGTACTGGAAGATGAGACAGGTCTATATTTCGGAGCTGGCATTTGCTGATGATGTTGCCCTGATTGCTAAATCAGAGGCACATCTCCAATCCAACCTGCAAGTCTGGAAGGAAGAGCTGGAGAAGAGAGGGATGGTCATAAGCAGCTCTAAAACAAAATCCATGGTGATATCACGAGAAGAAAGAAAACATCAGATTAAGTTGGGAGAACAGGTCCTGGAGCAGGTCGACCACTTTAAATATCTCGGAGCTATTATAGACCGAAAGGGAGGCATCAAAGAAGAGTTGGCCACTCGAAAAGCAGCGGCTGGGAGACTTTTTCAGGCCATAAATCGTGGATTCCTCAGCAAGAAAGAGGTTGGTAAGAAAACGAAGATGGCTGTATACCGCTCCACCTATGTCCCAGTCTTGACATATGGATGCGAGTCGTGGGCAATGACTACAACCCACAAAAGCCAGATCCAAACCTCAGAAATGAGGTATCTGAGGAAAGTGGTTGAAGTAACAAGAAGAGACATGGTCCGCAACCAGAGGATCCGTCAACGCCTAAAATCCCATCCGCTGCAGACCCAAATAGAACAGTCCCAACTAAGATGGTTTGGCCATGTCTGCAGAATGGGAGAAGATCGGCTACCACGACAAGCATGGGAAACAAAGAGTCAGGGATCGAGACCTCCAGGACGACCCAGAGTCCGCTGGGAGGACAACATTAGACAATCTTTGAAGGACCGAGGACTAGAATGGAACCAGGCCAGGAAGAAGACAGCTGATAGAATGGTCTGGCGCTCTCTCTTCCAAACCTCTACACCTCACGGTAGAAGGGGAACGACTAAGTAAGTAAGTATATATATATATATATATATATATATATATATATATATATATATATATATATATATATATATATATATATATATATATTGGTAATCTGTCTGACAAACAAAGTTCTGTTGTAGAGATAGGCTGAACTAGAGAATCTTCTCGAGTCCAGGGACAGATTTTGCCTATTTTTTTCACCATCTCACACGTGAAAATTTATTTCTTATCTTATCTCTCACTGAGTCACCACCTGTTCTAGTTCTATTCAGAAGGGACTAATCTATGTCTTAATCCCCTTATCAAAATCTACGACAGGACGGCATTGTGGTGTGCAAATAAGTCACAACAGTTAACTTCGCATACAAGAAATTATCCTAGGCAGTTCACCAATTAAGTGATATTTATTAAGCTAGCTCATACATTTTCTATGGGAACGTGGAAAAAAGTATCATAAATTCAGGAGACATCGCACATTTAAGTGTCGCCGGGAGATGGCTACTCCTAAATTTCTCTTATTTAATGTAGCCTCGTGCGAAGCACAGGTGATTTTGTAGATGACGAATATAAAGAGAACATAAAACGACAAAATAAGTAGCATTAGGTTAAGCTAAATAAAAGTGTTAGTGAAGTGACTGAGATTCAGAACAGGTCACAATGACTAGACAGTTGTATTAAACGATAAGGTCAAGGTCAATTAGATATTTAATTTGAATAAAACTAGGATGCGAGAGAAAAACAGATCACAAAGACACAACATGTGACAAAACTGACGAGTGGACAGACTAGTACATGACTGAAAGGTTGCACCAGCAGCGGGTTTTAAATTATATAAGGAAAGTCCCTAACTAAGTTAGAAGACCAGATCATTACGACCAGATATGTGAGTTGCATCAGCAGTGGTTCTCAAATTATATGAGGAAAGTCCCCAACTAAGTTTAATGTTAATCACTATAAATAGGTTTAGAATCGTTCACACGCACTTGAAATAATAAAATGTCAGCACGGTTTGACAAGAGACAATGTCGGCCAGCCGGCAGAAAGTGCGCGGGAACGGTTGAAAAACAAGCAGGAGTATAAAAGAGGCAGATAGGGCAGATAGAGGAAGAGCTGGAAGATAATCATGTAGAAGTATACCGTAGAGAGACGTTAAGACGGTTGTGCTACTCTTTCGGCCAGAAGAACTTCAAAAGTCATAGAAAGAAGCACGTGCATTGAGATCTCTCCAAAAGTCATAGATAGAAGCAAGTGTATTGAGATCTCTCCAACAGTCATAGATAGAAGCAAGTGTATTGAGATCTCTCCAAAAGTCATAGATAGAAGCAAGTGTATTGAGATCTCTACAAAATTCATAGATAGAAGCACGTGCATTGCGATCTCTCCAAAAGACTACCAGTCTCCAACAACCACACACTACGTCTTTCGGTTCATGGTTTTTCCAAAATTAGGAGAGGTAACGAATCTATGTACTTTGTGAATTTATACCAGCTTAAACAGGACGCTGGAACATATGTGAAAGTATAGATAAATATTTATCTTCGTCAAATCGAGAAGCGTTATAAATGGCTGATACTAGAGCAATAGCCTAGTCAAGATACGCTACCAGAGAGATTGACAATTTAAGTTACCGGAGATTTCAAATAGATGAGAACCGCCGCAGTTACATTTTAGAAAGTGATACAGAAACCCAACCATTCGTTGCTAGTAAATATGGTAAATGTCAAATGGAAGAAGACGGACAAGACTGAAACGCTCCTTATAATCGTATGAGAAATGATTAGGAACTGTATGATGTTGCTGGATATTTGAACTATGTTGTATAAAAGCAAGTACATAAAATGCGGTGTTGTCGCACGGAAGGTCCGGTGTTCGAGTCCTGGGTAAGCCACTCACGTCTGTTGTTTTTCTGTTGTCTAGTGTTCTACTTTATTTCTTACGAGTGCCTGAAAACATACCTTTATGTTTGTCTAATATTTATTTACATAAGAAACAGCGACGCGTCGTGGGTGTGTTCAACTAAATAAACAGCATTAGGAAACGTTTTCCTGATCTTTTTGAAACCAATGCATGTAAATGTCGTGACGTCACGGCTTTCCAGGTTGTAAAGTCTACATCATCGTAACCTGTATTGGTGTGCGTTCATGTTTGGTGACAATCATTCATTTAAAGCCACAACTAGTCATCAGCAGGCTACTCAGGAGAACCTGGAAAATGACGTTTCCATCTGCCTCAATTTCTTAAGACAAATAATAACTCAAGTTGACAAAACCGTACTAAAACTTCACCACTATACGACTCTTCAAGGAAAGACACATAACTTAGGATAATATAACTTTGATATACTTTGAGAACCATCGACAAAAGAAATTCGCTACTTTAACACTGAAGCGAAAATACGTCGTCAATAGAAAAACTAACATAATAGCCTACCTGACAGACTAACCAACACACTAACGAACAGACAGATGAAACAACTAACAGGAACACCGCCACGTTAAGTTATACTATTCAAAAAAAGAAACGCATAGCTACTGAAGGCACACACTTAGCCATAATTTTGACATTCAATAACTTTTTTAATTTAATGAGTTAATTGTGCAAATTGGTTCAACCAATCAATTGACAGTTGTTTTGCATCTGGGTCACGAGAGTTTTTTGGCGTACGGGCTTTCCCGTTAGTATGGTGTGTGGCCTCCTCTTGCATCGATCAGCGACTGGCATCTCCTGGGCATGGATGCGATCAGACGTCTGATGTGGGTCTGTGGGATGGCTACCCACTCTTCCTGGAGTGCCTGGAACAGATCACGACGATTGGCTGGAGCAACGTCTCGGCGACAAACACGTCTATGCAGCTCATCCCACAGGTGCTCAATCGGACTCATGTCTGGAGACAGTTATGGCCAGGGAAGGGTGAGAATGTTGTTGGCAGTCAGGAACTGCGTGGTCAACCGTGCACAATGGGGTCTGGCGTTGTCCTGTTGAAACACAGACCTTTGGGCAGCCAAAAGTGGAAGAACATGTGGTCGAAGAATTTCATTGACGTATCGTTGCGCATTCAAGTCTCCTTCAATGTACACCAATTGACTCCTTCCGTTGTACTGATTATTCCCCACACCATTGCACCTCCTCCACCGTGCGGCGGAGCTTCATCAACGCAATTTTGGGCAAAACGTTCATTTCGCCTACGGTAGACCCTACGCCGCAACAAAAAGAAAGATTCGTCACTAAACCAGACACGTCTCCATTGATTGTCAGCTGCCCAGGGACGATGCTGGTTGGCCCAAAGAAGTCGATTTTGGCGATGGCGGCGCGTAAGGACAGGTCCTCGGTGAGGTCGTTGTGCCCAAAGTCCAGCGTCATGCAGTCTATTCCAGACAGTTTGATAAGACACATGACGTCCTGCAGGCAATGACTGGGCAGTTGAGGAAGCTGTTGTAAACCTGTCTCTGAGGTGACAAAGCCGAATAAAGCGATCCTCCGCTGCTGTTGTCACTCTGGGTCGTCCACTGTGATGCCGGTCTTCAACTGAGCCAGTGTCTTGGAACCGGTGCTGTCGTAATTTTATTTGAGATAGGTCTTAGGAATAGTGGTCCCGTCCGAGTGGGGAATGATAGTGAAGGCTCTGTGAAAGTAAGGGTTTAGAAATGGATAGTTGATTCACAAGGATGTTGAAAAGAGTAAGGACAGTCTCTGAAATCGGGTAATTTCTCCGATTTGCCTATCTTACGACAATTTATTTATCTGTAGACTCCTAAACCTCTCCTGGCTAAACAATTTTTGCCAGTTACTCAACACTCATGTACACACACCAATTTGGTGCTACAAACACACGGACGTGAATACAAACTACATATAACAGATCTGGGGCAATGGGTCGGCCAACACAGTAATTTTAAGGTTTATGGTGTTTATTATCATTTAAACCAAAATCACAACATTTAGCATGGTACATTCAAAAGATCATAGTTACTGAAAAATACAAATAACAAGGTTGGGGGGGGGGGGTTTGAATAGTAGTATCCCAATATGCCCTTCCCGCTTGGATAGACCCAAAAAAACCCAGTCCAAAGACAAGTGGTTATCAGAAAGAGACAATTTAACCAAAAGATAGATTAGTTTATTCTGATAAGGGGTTTTTACACTATTAAGTATGGGGTGTAGGAACAGAGTCCTAGTATTCTCCAAGTTATCCCTTGACTAAGCAGATTAAGGGAGGGGAGATAATAAAATGTAAACAGTCCCCCCCTTAGAGAAGAAAAATACAATGACTGAAGTGTAAGGATATTTACCAAGTAAAGAAAATTATAAGTTTAGCTAATATATCTCATTCATTCATGCACGCTAGCGATGGCCATCACACCCATTCACACTTACCGATCGTTGAATCTGGTAATCCATAGAATCACACAAACAGCTATTAAATACTCAACAAATGTATGTGTGACAGGGCGCTAGGTGTGATGACGGTGAACTTATGTCGATGTTGCTACCTCACACCCAAGACCCATGCACTAAGAAAATTTATTAAGGATCGTTTGACAGGGGTTGCAATTATTGGTTGCTTGCAACCCTCTCAGCAGTAGACTTAGCAATTCAAACAACACAAAGCCTTATACAGATCAACATTTAATACTACTGAGCACCCAAACAGTGTTCATAGACTTTCTGAAAGAAACAATATATAAAACAATGTCTAAGTGAAAATCAATAGCATAGATAATAGCACTTACCATACATAAAACATGCGCCCACCTGATACCCTCAAATATCTCACACACTCATGCATATCGCCCAATGAGACTAGTATGGTGTTGTGCATGAGGCTGGCAATCTCACCGTGTAACATCGGTTGCTACCGAAACCAATACTGCAAGAGCACACACTCAACTATCACACACACACACACTCATGCATGTCGTCTAGCGATACTAGTATAGTGTTGTGCATGAGGCTGGCAATCTCACCGTGTAACAGGTTGCTACCGAAACCACTACTGCAAGGGCATCTGAATGCTTCATGCGGAGGCAAACCACACTGTTGGCCCCATGCTCCCTCAGGAGCGGAGAAGAGAAACATATATCTCCAAGTGAGCCCACGTGCTCTCACAAACCATTCTTCACATAACAATCATTAAATAATAAACAACTGGACATAAAATAATATTCTTCAACTACATGTACAACAAATACTCTCAATAATGAGAATAAACTATTACCTCTCAACCGACCCATATCAATACTCGTTCCTGTACTCTGAACATGTCGTAAGTGACGACTGGTGCGCCTGGCCACAAGCGTGTCGTATATGACCCCTGATGAGATTGGGGACTCATCACATGAAACACATTGTTACAGAAACAACCACTGTAATAGCATAAAAATGCTTCTGTGGGCTTGTGATGGACACCAGCCGCATTGGTGTTTCCATGCTCCACAAGGAGCAACCAGAGAAACACCTGTCTCAACGTGCCTTACGCACAAAGGAGTGGCTCTAATCTCACCAGAGATCTAAATGCCTATTCTCACTTCAAAGTAACCCACCAAAGATATACAGTTGGATTATGATAAGTAGGCTATCGTGAAATACACTTAAATGCTCTTACATAAAAGAATAAAATATAATTATTCTTAACTTTAACAAAACTGGAACTAAAGTCATCACCATGTGCCCCCCCCCCGGCTGCCATCTTGATAACAGTTAATATCATCTAAATTCAAGTAATAGATCGCTTCTCTGCCTGGTTTCATGTATGAAATACTTTCATACTACATTTGCCTTTCTGATGAAATGAAATAACCGCTCTTAAACTTTCAAATATGTGATTTGGACTTAATCGTGCCTAATAAAACCTATCCCTTAATCTATCACTCATTTATATTTCAAGACTAAATTATCAGGTCCTGGAAACACATCAACCTATTTATTTCATTAACCATTAAAACAGGCACGCTCAATATAAACTAAAGCTACAGGGAAATAATGGTAATTTCACTAGGAAATAAGCTAATCTGCTTTTAAATCAAACTCACGTGTCATGTCTCTGTTCTATCCATACAGGGCGCCTAGTATCTTCGTTTCATCTTGTCTGGACTGAATCTTCAAATAGGCCTGTTTGCCGCTCGCTATCTCTTTTATAAGCTCTAGGCCGAATCACTCAACTTAATCCGCTGCTCGTATTAATTGTGACACGCAAATAACACTCGCGATTATCGCTCTAGAAATAGCGAAAAACACAAATATAACACAACTAATTTGTAGGCTTTATTGTGGCCTTGTAATAAATCTTTTTCTTGAAGATAATGTGATGAAAAGGCACTAAACCACAGAGACAATATGGCTGACAAGATGGGTGAACCACGGAGACAATATGGCTGACAAGATGGCGCGGTCACATATTCCCCGCCTGATTTTTTTGTCGTCCCGACAACTGCACAAAATCAGGCGCTTCAGTCGTATCTACCAAATCCGGAGAATCATCTTTTCCTTCACTTCGTCTCAGTTCGTTGCCAGTGACTCTAATGCTTGGACTCGCTCTATCCGTTCGTTGGATGATATATGGACCCCCTGTCATTGTGGGAGCACGAACAACAATGTACTCCTCTTCTGACCACATGTCACGAATTTTGGATCTCTCAGCGCAGTGCAATCTTTTCCTCACCAATTCTCCCACCCGTAGTGGAGTAGAACACGGCAGCTTGTCACATCTCTCTTTCCGGACTGCTGCCAGCTTCTGCAACTGTGCCTCTGCTCTTACGTGCTCCCCTTGCAGCCTGGAAACGTGTCCTTCAACGAGTTTTAGATGAGTCTCCTCCTCTAAATGTCGACCACTTTTCTTGGCGCCCTAAAGGTGACAGTTGCCACCGCCATCTCTTGGCTTGCACTGTGACGGCAATCTAGAGGTGTTGGTACGCCTAGAGAGAGCGCTCTTTGATGGACAAACCGATATCAAATGGCCTGGAGACTTACAATGAAAACATCGCTTAGGAAGCCGGCCCTGGGGACACTTGGCTGCCATGTGGTTTGAAAAGTCCCCACAGTTGAAGCATCTTATTTTCCTAGGCTTCCTCTGTGCCCTGGGTCGCCTCCTGCTACCTTTACATTCCTGGCCGCCTTTGACTTTCTTTCCTGCAATAAGTATCTTCACACTAGTCGTTTCCACCAACCATCTTTATCTTTGAGTCATTCTGCTCCCCTTCTGTAACCTGACTCCCAGCCACAGAGGGGTCTAGTTTAATGCCTGTGGACATCGATTCTGTACGTGGCCTAGCTCTCTGCATCTAAAACAACGAACTGTCCTGGTACATCTTGATTTGCCACTGAGTCATCGCATCAACTTTTAAGGCCTCTAATTGAGCCACCTGTGCTCTCAACCGTCCACTTTTGCGTTTTTAAAATACATGTGAAATCTGGTACCGTCACCGTATTTGCTGCTTCGACACTGGCGACACCTGCTCGCAGAAGCTGCTTCGACCCTGGCAAATAAGCCCCAGAAATGGGTTCAGTCTCTCAAAAAACCGTTGCGCATAGTCCCTCACCGACGTGAACGATGCTGTAGGCTCTGTGATGATCGTTTCCTTTGCAAGCTTTCTTATGTAGATAGCGGTTAAAATCCCTACAAACAAGCAAACTGGTCACGAAGAAAGGATGGCTCCAAAGGAGTGACGTTATTCTGCTTTTGTGCTCTTACAACACTTTCAAACACCTCGTGAATGCGATGGGAGAATTCCCAAAGAAACTCCCATGCACCTTGCCGGGTAGAATAAAAAAGTTGCCATTAGCTCTGGGATGCTTCGACGTTCCCCATACACGCTAAAAATGGAATTGTGGGCTTGTCGAATCTGGGTCATCCATCCGCATTGTTTCCATCAGCTCCCTGCGGACACTTGGGGTCACACTGTCAAGAATAACATCTGCCTGGTCCTCTTTACTCATCATCCCTACTCTCCAGGCAGCTTCCACCTCTCTGACATATTCCTTTCATGCTACATTTGCCTTTCTGATGAAATGAAATAACCGCTCTTAAACTTTCACATATGTGATTTGGACTTAATCGTGCCTAATAAAAACCTATCCCTTAATCTATCACTCATTTATATTTCAAGACTAAATTATCAGGTCCTGGAAACACATCAATCTATTTATTTCATTAACCATTAAAACAGACACGCTCAATATAATTCTAAAGCTACAGGGAAATAATGGTAATTTCACTAGGAAATAAGCTAATCTGCTTTTAAATCAAACTCACGTGTCATGTCTCTGTTCTACCCATACAGGGCGCCTAGTATCTTCGTTTCATCTTGTCTGGACTGAATCTTCAAATAGGCCTGTTTGCCGCTCGCTATCTCTTTTATAAGCTCTAGGCCGAATCACTCAACTTAATCCGCTGCTCGTATTAATTGTGACACGCAAATAACACTCGCGATTATCGCTCTAGAAATAGCGAAAAACACAAATATAACACAACTAATTTGTAGGCTTTATTGTGGCCTTGTAATAAATCTTCTTGAAGATAATGTGGTGAAAAGGCACTAAACCACAGAGACAATATGGCTGACAAGATGGGTGAACCACGGAGACAATATGGCTGAAAAGATGGCGCGGTCACATATGAGTCTTTTCCTTCGTTTTCCAGCCCCAGACTATCGGGTATGGCGTTCAGCAAATTTTCCCGTAATCGCTGGAAGGTGAAGCCTCAGTGTTCTTGTTTTGATTTTTATCTAAAGTTTTTATGGGATGACACTGTCACTGGTATAGTTATGAGAATGTAGTAGTCTCCTGAATTTCACCGCTGGTGGTGGGAAACTTCTATAGCGTGATGACAAAGACTGATCAGTGAGTTATGTTTTCTTCGGGATTTAAATCCAGTGGAAATAACAGGACTGTCAGTGTACAGAAAGAATATATTCTTTTCCACAGTAGAGCAGTAAAAAATATATATCGCTTCTGGCAATTGTTCTTCTCCAGTTATTTTACATAATTTATTGCATTATGAGTTTTAAATGTTCTTGGGTTGCTTTTTCTCATGTAAATTTAGAGAGCGAGACCGCACAGGGCCGCCACAAGAAGATTATATTTAAAGGTTCATAACAATTCTGGATGGTAGAAGAACCGAGTCTGGAGGACTCTATAATTGCTGGGACGCAAAGGTATATGATCATCCTATGTGAAAAATAGAAAACATGAAATCATATACCCAATACGCATCATATTGTGACGCGCGCTAAGTTTACAGTTAAGACTATTTTAAACACTAGCGTATTCAGTTATATATACTACTCGTCAAAAGTCAAGGGCCACCCTATTATTTTCAATACACTTTTATATAAGCGCATAGAAAGATTAAATGAAGGAAGTTTTTAGTAAAAATGGGTGCAATATCTTCTTCTGACAGTCCTCTATGCACGTTAAGCATAAAAACAACTCACCGACAACCATGGTGATCACGTGCAATTTGGTTTGCTGACCATAAATTCACATTTTTAATCTGTTTTTTCAAACTTCCGTACAACCAAACAGGTGAAATAATCGTGCTGATTGACATTCCACGTGCAATGGCGACTTTTCGTGAACAGAGTTCACTCTTAATTTGTTTTAAAATCAGCAGACTTAGGGTAGTTTCATCACTTGCAAAAACTATGCCACCGAGAAGAAGTCTTGACACCTTACAAAGAATGAGGGCTATAGCGTGGGTTGAAAATGGTTTATCTGTCCGTGAGGTTGCTAGACGGCTTGCAGTGTCACACTCTACTATCCAAAGAATTTTGGAGATATTTCAGGCCACAGGAAGTGTGGAGGATCGCCACCGGCAAGGTCGCCCTAGATGCACCAATAGACATGATGACCGGTACCTCTTGTTGTCAGCCCTGCGCCATCGAACAGTGACTTGTTCCACTCTAAGATGTCAGCTGAGACAAACTGTAAACGTTAATGTCAGTCAAAGCACCATTCGCAGACGTTTACATGAATTTGGACTGGCTGCTCGACGTCCTGCAGTCAGAATCCCTCTTACTCCTGCTCATCGCAGAGCCCGTGTTGCTTGGTGTCGCGAGCACATCCGATGGACAAGGCAACAATGGAATCAAGTTCTCTTCACTGATAAATCTCGCTTCACTGTGTCATTCAATGATGGCAGGATTCGAGTTTGGAGACGACCAGGAGAGCGATCTACTGATGACACAATTCGAGAGGTGGATCGTTATGGTAGGGGTTCTGTCACGGTCTAGGGAGGTTTCTATAGACATGGCAGGACCCCAATCTACATCATCCAAGGCAACTTGACCGGCCCAAGATACCAGAACGAAATCTTGAGACCAATTGTTCAGCCTGCTCTGGAGGCCACAGGTGGTAATGCCATCCTCCAAGATGATAACGCACGACCCCATCGAGCTCGTGTGGTGAATGAGTTTATTCAGCAACATGGGAGCATCAGGATGGCGTGGCCAGCTCATTCACCTGACCTTTCTCCGATTGAGCACCCCAGGGATGTCCTTGGTCGAAGATTGTCAACAAATCACCCCCTGCCAATGGATGTTACACAGCTGACTGCATTTCTGCTTCAGGAATGGCAAGCTGTTCCTCAGGATACTCTTCGGACCCTTGTGGACTCGATGCGTCTACGCTGTCTTGAATGCCTTGCTGCAAACGGTGGTCATACCCGATTTTGAAATGTCTATTTGTCCAATATCTATTGTGTGTCTTTTGAAAAGGTGGGTGACACACTTCACAGCTTCATTGCGTTTGAATGTGTGTTTCCATTTCTTTACGTGACATGTCAATTTGGTAATCAATAAATGCCGTTTTGACTGATACCAATTACGTTTATATCAGATTTGTTTTATAGTTTCAACCAAGGTTTTTCTAAGTGGCCCTTGACTTTTGACGAGTAGTATATATTTAAGAAAAACTCTCCGCGAGTCTAATGGTTAAAATACATGTATATACAGAACTAAACTGTATTAATTGGTTATAAATCCCTTAGCGGCTTCTAAATAAATTTAAGCATCTATTATATTGGGAAATAACGTATAGATATATCATTTAATTTACAACTGGAAACTTTTGAGATAGGTTTCTTTAATAGGTTTAAATTAACACAAAATCCAGTGAAATAAAATGAAAGAACTAGATCACTGATCACTTGAAACTAATATATTACCGCTTGCACAAACAGAATGAATTTAAGTCTCCAATATAGAAGATATCCGCGAGAAATCTTGTTCTATAAGCTAGTACTTTTATTCAGACTCTCTGGCGCAAATGAAAAACGCATTCTTCAGTGGTCTCAATAGATAATTAAAGAATTGAAGGATCAGGGGGACACGCGAACTTTCACAACTTTTTTTTATATCAGCGGAATTCTGCGTTTCTGCGCCACCATCCCAGCACCATTACCCAACTATCTACCGCTAGACTTTCCCCGTTCGTCTCGGTCTGCGAGCGATTTCAGCGCTCTTCTCTGGTTCGCACTGAGGTGTTAAACGAAGGCGTGACACTGCTTCGTCCGTTCTAAGGACCACCACTGCCTTTGAGGATACCGCTCTCCCGATAAGCTTTGGCAAATCCTACTAGGCGGGGTGACAGAAAGGTGTAGAGAAATTCTTGATTATAATCGCTCTAGAGATAGGCAGTAGGCGTGGTTTAACCTCCCCTAAGGCAAACCGAAACTCCTGGATCCTCGCATGATAACTGTTTATCATATTAATTATCCAACGTTGGTAAAAAAAATCCCGTGGAAATGATGCATACTAATGAGCCCGCGTGGCATCCACGTTGACTATTGTGTTTCACACAAATCCAGGGGCTGCGATGCTATTCAAGGCTACTATCCTTTATCATCCATCAATTCAGGGACTTCAATTTTCATACTCTACGTCACAGGTGCCAAAGTCGACTTATGGTACTCTGATGCACGTTTAGATGCCTGGCAACCTGACTTTGACTTTCGCCTGCATGCAGTCGGCCAATAGCAATGTTCCTTAAATTTATCGATAGAGACGCCATAAATGTCTGCTTGAAAATGAACTGAATTTTTTTGTGTGTAGCGTTATCCTTTTATAGGGTTTCAGTTGCGTAGTCAGTGAATAGTGTTCACCCCAAATTTTGTTGCTTCCACGTGCGCGCAACATGAGCTGTGGTCAAAAATTGCGTCATAAACACTATTGACCACTGCGTTGTAACGATTACAAAAACGAACGCAATTCAGGTCAACACGTGCATTTGACACTGTAAAGAACATTTGAGGCTGGTTTTTATACACCCTAGCACCAAATTTTACTTACAAACTCATAAAAACGCGCCCTCGGATAGCTATGCTTTTTTTTTTGAACAGTATATTTTCCTTATTCCCGCTTCGGGACCTAGAGATCTACGAACATCCTCCTCTTAGATATGCCTGTATGTTTCTACCGACTAGCTGCAGAACCGTGTTCTAGGCTTTCGTATAAACAAATAAGGAGGGGAAACCTGAGGCCTGTAAACAATAAATAAACAAACAACACACAAAGATATGTTAGCAGGCAATCAGTGAGAAATAAAGAAAAAAAAAACAGAAGTGATAGGCTAATCGGGAATCGAACCAGGACCTTCAGAACGGCACCCCCGCCTAGCCACGGGAGCGAGTCGCTACTATCCTCTCTGCCAGCTGGGCACTACAAAAATAGTGCTTCGCCGACAGAGCTCTGGTTCGATTCCCAGTAAGCCTATTACATCTGTTGTTTTTCTTTTGTCTAATCTTCTACTTGTTTATTTCTGACTGAGTGCCTGATAACATACCTTTGTATGTTGTTTGTTTATCTAGACTTTCGTTATCTAAGTCATGAAAAGTGACAGTCCTGGCAATTAGAGATCTCATACTGTTTTTGTACGAACGTCGTCTTTTCTTTATTGATGGAGGAAGCGACGTCATGAAGAGTTGCTTTTCCTTACTCATTCTGTTATCAGAACTATACAATCGCTAGCGGAGAAAAATATGAGAAGACGGTGCTTGAGATATACTATTCGTCAAAAGTCAAGGGCCACTTAGAAAAACCTTGGTTGAAACCATAAAACAAATCTGATATACACGTTATTGGTATCAGTCAAAATGGCATTTATTGAATACCAAATTGACATGTCACGTAAAGAAATGGAAACACACATTCAAACGCAATGAAGCTGTAAAGTGTGTCACCCACCTTTTCAAAAGTCACACAATAGATATTGGACAAATAGACATTTCAAAATCGGGTATGACCACCGTGTGCAGCAAGGCATTCAAGACAGCGTAGACGCATCGAGTCCACAAGGGTCCGAAGAGTATGATGAGGAACAGCTTGCCATTCCTGAAGCAGAAATGCAGTTAGCTGTGCAACTTCCATTGGCAGGGGGTGATTTGTTGACAATCTTCGACCAAGGACATCCCAGAGGTGCTCAATCGGAGAAAGGTCAGGGGAATGAGCTGGCCACGCCATCCTGATGATCCCATGTTGCTGAATAAACTCATTCACCACACGAGCTCGATGGGGTCGAGCGTTATCATCTTGGAGGATGGCATTACCACCTATGGCCTCCAGAGCAAGCTGAACAACTGGTCTCAAGATTTCGTTCTGGTATCTTGGGCCGGTCAAGTTGCCTTGGATGATGTAGAGTGGGGTCCCGCTGTGTCTGTAGAAGCCTCCCCAAACCATGACAGAACCCCTACCATAACAATCCACCTCTCGAATTGTGTCATCAGTAAATTGCTCTCCTGGTCGTCTCCAAACTCGAATCCTGCCATCATTGAATGACACAGTGAAGCGAGATTCATCAGTGAAGAGAACTTGATTCCATTGTTGCCTTGTCCATCGGATGTGCTCGCGACACCAAGCAACACGGGCTCTGCGATGAGCAGGAGTAAGAGGGATTCTGACTGCAGGACGTCGAGCAGCCAGTCCAAATTCATGTAAACGTCTGCGAATGGTGCTTTGACTGACATTAACGTTTACAGTTTGTCTCAGCTGACATCTTAGAGTGGAACAAGTCACTGTTCGATGGCGCAGGGCTGACAACAAGAGGTACAATATCATGTCTATTGGTGCATCTAGGGCGACCTGGCCGGTGGCGATCCTCTACACTTCCTGTGGCCTGAAATGTCTCCAAAATTCTTTGGATAGTAGAGTGTGACACTGCAAGCCGTCTAGCAACCTCACGGACAGATAAACCACTTTCAACCGACGCTATAGCCCTCATTCTTTGTAAGGTGTCAAGACTTCTTCTCGGTGGCATGGTTTTTGCAAGTGATGAAACTACCCTAAGTCTGCTGATTGTAAAACAAATTAAGAGTGAACTCTATTCACAAAAAGTCGCCATTGCACGTGGAATGTCAATCAGCACAATTACTTCACCTGTTTGGTTCTACGGAAGTTTGAAAAAACAGATTTAAAATGTGAGTTTATGGTCAGCAAACCAAATTGCACGTGATCACCATGGTTGTCGGTGAGTTGTTTTTATGCTTAACGTGCATAGAGGACTGTCAGAGGAAGATATTGCACCCATTTTTACTAAAAACTTCCTTCACTTAATCATTCTATGCGCTTATATAAAAGTGTATTGAAAATAATAGGGTGGCCCTTGACTTTTGACGAGTAGTATAGATAGGACACACATTGACAAAACCTGTTCATAGCCTCATCAGACAATCCCTGTTCTGGAATTCCCAAGTAAGAGAGGCAGAGGAAGACCAAAGAACACGTGGAAAAGAGAACTGTAGATAGATATGAAGAGAACGAAGAAGACATGTAAATACGTTGAGCTGATGGCACGTGACAGGAAGACTGGGCTTGGGGTTGTTGAAGGCGTATGCTCCTTTAGGAGTTAAAAAGTGAAAGAAGAAGTATATGTTATTGTTATATACTGGAGAATACTTACGTTACTTTATTTTGACTTTTGCATTCCACTCTTGCGGTGAAGCGCCGTGGGAAGTTGTAGTTTTAGGTTGTTAAGTCAAGTGTACCAAATTGGCTGATGTGAGCCCGAGTTGCTGTATGATGTTTGTAACACTGTCAATTCATCTTCTTCATGGCCTTCCCAGTGAACATGAATGACTAACCACTTTATTTCCCGTCTCTCTCTCTCTCTCTCTCTCTCTCCCTTCTCTCTCTCTCTCTCTCTCACTAAAATCTCGCACGATGTGATTTTCGTGTCCTGTGCTTGACCATGCTTTGACACTGACAGTAAAGAGCTGGTAACAATATACTATTTCTCAATTTTCATTTAGTTTTCATACTAATATTCCGATGTTCAAATTGTGATGACAGTTAGTGAATTTCTGCACTGGCTTTTGACATGTTCTTTCAACTTCTCTGTCTGGTGTTCCATCTTCTGTGAAAATGATAGCTAAGTAGTTAAACTCTGACACCTGTTTAAGCTTAATGGTTGTCAACTCCTCTATTTCTGCTGTGGATTTAACATTAACGCTAATTTAATACTTGGCTCATTATCTAAGAATATGACCACAACATGAAATGGGTGACACAGAAAGATAACACTTTCTATAGGAATTCCCTTTTTAATCAAACACTACACACAGTATAGCCACACACGGCTGAAAAATAGTATGGAATACATAAAACACTGCCCGAGAAACTTCTCGAATCAATATATCAAATACTCCTAACAAATGACAGTATAACAGTACTATTCAAACTTAGTACTGAACAATCGCTCACTATGGCGAACTGGAAACTACACAATGGAAAAAACCAATCCACTGGCAAATTATACTCGATGGCCTGACGCTAATATCACTGGACACTAAACCACTCCAGAATTACAATTACGTCCACAGAACAAACCACTGTCGGCCACAATCCATACTCCAAGACAAGGGAACCAAAAAATGTCCGTCACTCTCTGACAAAGGCCAAGCGTCAACTCTCACTTTCGCGCCTTTCTATCTTCCACTTCCGGTGTCGCCACTAACCGGTTTTCAAAAAGTTATCAGCGTTGCCAAAACTCGCTGATAACGATGTCACCAATTTATTTTTGTAAATATGCAGTGACATTCACAGCCCCCCCCCCCCCCCCAAGAAAGAAAACGTAGTTTTCTTCCATCGGAGGAGACCTCGCCCGACCCCGTACAGAGTTGGGACGAGCCTATGCCATGCCAGCACCTCCTCATCTGTCTAGAGAGTGCCATGGTTCTCCACCACCATTGTCGTTCATGCCTACTCAACCTATCCACCAAACACAATATGAGCATGAAATAAGCTACCCCAGGTACTGATAGTCGTGAAAAATAACAACGACTGTCCACACCTGGTCTAACAAAACACAGTATATCGTACGCTCATAGTTATTCTCATATAGGCATCCACAACAGTAAGCAATCTCCTAGTATAGACAATCATTTGTACATGCTATAAATATACATTATATTCGATTCTAGTTCAGGTTGCCTTTATGGCATCATAATACAGTACATACATTGTAAAGCATAACATATTACAGCATAAACATGCATTGCAAGACATCATATGATATTTACAAGTTCACAAAACCCCCTTATAATCTGGACAGCGCGTCCGCTACTACATTATGTACTCCCTGAATCGAAAGAATAGTGAAGCGGAACTGCTGCAGTAACAAGGCCCATCTTGTCAACTTAGCACTTGTTGACTTCACAGCCTGCAGGAATAGCAGCGGCTTATGGTCCGTTTGTAGGAAGAAATGCGCTCCCAACAGATACCTAGCCAGCTTAGAGACGGCCCACACGATCGCCAGGCATTCCCTTTCGATCGTTGAGTACCTTGTCTCTGCTGGCAGTAGCTTACGACTCACGTACAACACCGGATGCAGTGACTCTTCATGTTCCTGCAATAAACAGACCCCTATGCGCACTGAGGAAGCATCGGTGTGCAAGACTAGAGGTTTATGTAAGTCTGGCAACCTCAAAATCGGTTCACCTGAAAATACTTCTTTTATTTTACAGAGGGCTTCTTGGCATTTCTCTGACCATCTTATCTTATTTGGCTGCCCTTTCTTTGTAAGCTCTGTTAAAGGCTCCGCCAAAGTTGAGAAATGAGGTATAAATTTATTGTAAAAGTTAATCAGCCCCACCAGACTTTTTACCTGTCTCTTAGTCCTCGGCACCTGCAAGTTCAAGATTTTGGTCACCGTGTTATCCTCTGGACTGATAACGTTATGACCCACCACATGACCTAAGAAGCTCAGTTCTGCGTATCCGATAGATACTTTGCTCAGACGAGCAGTAAGCCCATGTGTCTTTAAGCATTTCAGAACAGCGAACACCCCCTCTATGTGCTGGTCCCACGTGTCATGAAACACGCAGATGTCATCGATGTATATTATTACATCGTTCCTATGGCCTAACACCTTCCTCATCATTCTAACAAATGTTGCGGGTGCATTCACTAACCCAAAACACATGTAATTAAATTGAAAAAGACCCCTTGGAGTTGCAAATGCCGTAAGAGGTTTCGCCCCTTCAGCCAGTGGCACCTGCCAGTAACCCCATGACAGATCTAGCTTGCTGAAATACCGGGCATGGGAGAGTTTGGTCAGAAGCTCCTCCTGATTCGGTATAGGCTTTGCGAACGCCACCGTAATGTTATTAAGTTTTCGAAAATCGATACATACTCGAAGGGACCCGTTCTTCTTTTTCATCACTACTAATGGGAAGGAGTAAGCTGACTCGGAAGGGGAGATAATGCTAAGCCGGACCATATCATCGATTTCCTTTTCAATCGCCGTCTTATAATGCAACGGTAAGGGATATGGTCTCACTCTTATAGGCTGGTCATCAGTCAGGGTTATGTCATGTACTATCGCATTGGTGCGTCCCGGCAGATCGGTAAGGACCTCGCTGAAATCCCTAAGTATCGCACGCACCTGCATCTTTTGATCACGTTACAGATCATCACAGATCGACACGTCCGCCCATGACTCGGATGGAGCCAGCGGCACAAGTGATAAGTGGAGATTAACATCGTCCCCGCTGTCACCGGACTCCTCGACAACCACCGACGCCGCCGACTCAGGTCCATTCTCCAACACGGCGTCTACTACGCCTGACAACTCCGCCGGCCGCTCCACGTATGGCTTCAACATATTCACGTGGAACACCTTCTCCTTATTTCTAACCTTGATAAGGTAGTCCACGTCCGTCACCTGTTTAGAACTTGGAACGGACCTTGCCAGGAGATGCTCAACCTGTCCTGTTTAGTAGGGAGAAGTAACCATACTTATTCCCCTGTCTGAAGTGAAACCAATCTGGTACCCCGTTTCGCGTATCATCTATGTTGAATACCTGCTTGGGAGAGCGACTCACGTGCTAATGCACACGACCTGACTATTCATTCTCGCAAGCCAACGACATAATTATACGCTGAAACCGACGATTCTCCCGTATGCTTCCCAACCATCCAATCTTTCAGGATAATCATTGGGCCCCTGGGATTCACCCCATAGAGCAATTCAAACGGGGAGAACCCTGTACTCTTGTGCAAAGCCTCTCTGTATGCAAAGAGTACCGCCGACAAATACCTGTTCCAATCCTTCGGGCACTCGGTGGTCACCTTCGCCAACATCTGCTTAATCGAGCCGTTAAGGCGCTCACACATTCCGTTTGCTTGAGGATGGTATGGAGAGGTGAACGTCTGGGTGATCCCCAGCAATTTCGAGACCTCTGCCATTTCTTTGGAGATAAACTGAGTTCCCCTATCTGAGAGAATACACTCCGAGAACCCAAATCGGCTGTATAACAACTGCAGCGCCTCTGCTACAGCTTGCGAGGTAATCGAGCGCATCGGGACCGCCTCCGGCCACTTGGTACATAGGTCTACCATGGTGAGGATCGTCGGTTTCAGCGTATGATTATGAACTACAGTATTCATACAAGTCTGGTGTGACTGGATTATTCTGTGTTTGACAGCCGAGCTGGACGCTCGAGTATGTGTTTGGAAGCCGAGCTGTAAGCTCGTATTTGTGACTGAGAGGATCCATAGTTGTGATTATGATATTTATGCTGTGATAGATCCTATCCATTTATTTCTGAATGGCGATGTGTTTCTCGTCTGGAGACGCTACTGTTGGAGCCATATATGTATGTTCATGGAGAACATTGTAAGGTGACGACTTTTCCACCTTGGAGCTACGGAGGAGTAAGGCGACGCGTTTCCCGCCTTGTAGCTAGAATAGATAAAGTACAGGCGAGGTGTATTTTCCCGCCTGGAGAGAATTCTTTGAATCTCGTATATGGCGATGTTCATGCCGCCTATCACTAATGATATGTGATATACACCTGGATGGTGTTGTATTAGTGCGAGTGTGTTTTTCCGCACGTAGAGTGTCTGAGGGATTATTGTGTGCGAAATCCTGACTCTGGGAACATCATCGTTTAAACAGTTTCTGACAATGGTGAATACATGTATTTTAATGGCACGGGTGATTTCCTTGTGTTAATAGTTTCTTTTTACCTGAGATCACGTTCGATAATTATTGAATGTATGTTCGTCGTTGTTATCTTCCTCGTCTACTTATCTTCTTCTAGTGTTGTAGCTACTGGGGTAGACGATCATGACTCTCTGCAACTTCAGGGTTATAATTCTTTCTAACATCTGTACCTTAATTTCATCGCTACCACATCTTTAGCTTGTTTTAATAGGTTCTTAATTTTAATTCACACATATCAGTTTGATAGCGATCAGGTGTCACGTAAAGCAGGTGCTGTCCACTTTCGGCCAATGGTAATCTTTATTTTGTTCCTAACTGACGTTGCTTGGAATTGTGGCCGGGTAGGGTAGTGGGGGTTGCTGTTTAAATTGCAGAGAGTATTAGATTTTGATGACTAGCTAGCCTGCTAGAGGTGATGATTTCTCTCTACAGTCTTACAGGACTTAACCAGGTTCGGGGACAATCCTCTATGATGTTTTATTTTTAGAGCTTATGGTTATTATTTGTGTTGCACCTGCAATGATTAGCTTTGGCATGATCCTTTTATAATTTGTATGATGACTAACTGCAAACATATGATTCGTCAACAGCATTTGTGTTCAATGAAACAAATGTTTATTCAATTTCCAACAAGAACTGGGTTAAGTCAAATGGTAACCACACCAAATTTGCATAATAGCATGTTGACATTTAATAAACAAGCATAAGAAGTCAATGCATTATTTTAATGATGCAATATTCCTTATTGCATCTCGTAATCTTTTCAAGTTGCTAAAACATGGCGTGGCTCCTCTATCCTTCTAGTGTTTCTTCGTTTATTTGTTAATGTGGTCTAGATTTCACGACGTTTTTCTTATCTCTTCATTTCTATGAAGAGCCAAACTTTCTCTTATTCATTAGTATTCCTTAGTTTGACTTTCTCTTAGCTTAAGGACCTTCATCCTTGGTAAAAGGTTCAAATATATGCCTGGGTTTACAATTCTTTACCCAGTTTTCGAGCGTAGCTCCGTTTCAGTTATGACTGTGGGCTCTAACATCTATTGCATCAAATTGTTAGCACTACTTACGGTTCTCGTGAATTCACAACACATATCATTCTACATTTCGAAGTTACACAGTTGCATTAATTGTGCGAAGTCAATCTCCTCTATTAGAATATCACTGAGCAAAGAGAATTACGTCTTGTCTCGACCGCTCTAAATTCATTACTGATAAAAAAAATGGCTTCGTCTCTCGTTCATTCCGGGAAGAGGAAAGGGACTGAGCCTAACCATTGGTTGGAAAACACGTGACCAACGCACTTATACACGCGAAGCTTGGCCTAAAATAATGCGTGGCTTTTCGAAGCTAACCTGGTTTAATTAAACATCTGCGTTAAGATTTTTTTAATCTTCTGTTTCTATAAAAATTTATTTTATATGTTAATATAGCCTGTATCTGAAAACTCACGGTATACGCGGTTACATACAGATCCCGGGGCCCTGCAAATGTATCCCGTAGGGAGACATTTGAGTACTATCAAATCTTAAAAAATTTATCCCAAAAAATTTCTTAAGTTCTAAAAAAATGTTCAGAAAAATTTAAAGTTCAAAAAATTTTCTAAGTCCAAAAATAATTCGGAAAAAATTAAACTAATTCCTAAACTGGGTTCCTATATCTATGTGAGATCAACTTCTCTATAAAACTTAGGGATGGACATCAACTTAAAAAAAAAATTTTTAACTATCCAGCATTTTACAACATTTTTCATCACATTTTTAAATTGGCAACCCTGACCAACAAAAATATTCATTAAGTCATCACTCAAAAATATGGGGAGTGGCAACATTGGGAACATGAACAATAATATCCTATTTCATTATCATAATCCACATGCATGTTATTCCAACAATGTAGTTGACACACTGTATTGGACATTGTGGGGGAAAACCTAATTCTATCTCTGTGTCCTCCGAGTGGTTCAAAATTTTATGTTATTTTCACTCCTGGTGTTCCAATAAGTTTTGGTCCTAACTTATTTATTGAGTAAGCACTTCATGTATATTGCAGTAGAAAGTATTCCCATTTTTTTTCTTCAAAATATCCACATCATCTTTGCAAATGACGATCCAGTTGTGTAAGTCAGTTAATTTATCCGTGGTGATCCATCATGCTTTCTTTTGTTATTTATTATTGCATATGGGAAACAATTTCAGATCTGTACATAATCATTTTCAAACGTTAATGTAACAATTTATTCTGATAAGCAATTACAATGTACCAACTAAAATGATTAAAAATCTCATTACTTGTACTTGTTCATTTACTTTTGAAATAACCTGGTATCCTTGACAATATGTATCTGTTATCACTTGTTTATCCTTGTATACCATTTTGTATTTCCTTTATTTTTTTCTTTTCATAGATCCCATATTTTCCATATATATGTGGTGCTCCAATATTTTATAGGTGTGAACCTTTCCTAGTCTTCTTGTTTATACTGGGAATTCATCAGTATTGACTTTCAATGTATGACATCTAACAATATATTTATCAACAACACATCGACTAATCATTTGTAAACATCAACAAAACTTTCATAATTTTATCGCAATATGAGGTAAAATACTTTTGTACATATTTGCAGGACTTTAACACCAACTCTGCCTTCGCAGGTCGAAGGTTAGTCAGAGTTATGTGGTGCCTGTAACATCCGCTGACTACAGCTAGATGGGTGACTTATGGTACTTATAATTCAAAAATCTCGTCCGTCAGTTATCTTAAGTGTGGGGCGGGGGTCTATTTCCTAGTGTCGTTGACAAAGTTTGCTGCATTTCCAATTTAGGTATTCTTTTCTTATGTCATAATATCTCCATGATATATCTGTGACATGTCTGTCCTTGGGATAACATTATTTTTTATCCAATATCCTCGGGGTGAGCAAATCTCAGTACGTCCAATTTCATCCATCATTTATTATTTCTTTTTCTCCTGTAATTCTGGGTATGTTATGAGTATAGTAAATTGTCAATTTATTTCAACTATCTTACAACATTCTGTAATTCGTGATAAGGAATAGTCATTTGTTATACAACCATGTTCATATTACAAAGGCAATGAGCAAAAATCAAGAAAGGTTTCTCCAAAAATGCGGATGTATCTCTATTTCCTTTACCTCTGAGCGTAGCAATTATTCAGTCATTATTTTTTTTCATTATTTAATCTCCATTTTGTGTCTTTAGTATCTGTGGTTCCATGAGATTATCATAATCTATTTGTCCCTTGTCTACTGATTATCCTTCAATAATGACTTCAAATATGGTCCTCATGTGTGTAACAATCATCTGCTCCGATTTGTTCCATGACTATGGTATTCATAAAATATTCCATTATCTCCTTGTCTTTGCTCGTATCCACGAAAGACTAAGATTATTGTTCCTCCAATGTTAATGTGGGGGATCTTGTGCATAAACATTTCAACAAAGTCTCAGCCGTGACAACATAAAGTTTCACCTTAATATAAAATGGCATTTTCATCATACATAACTAGTTGCTTCTTCATCTCATGTCATTAGTGGTTATCATCTGGTAATGGGTGTTCAATGTGGGTTCAGCATATACAAATGCTGTAGAGGGGTATTTCATTTGCTAGGTCAGCATGTGCAAATGCTATTTCTTTAACATGGGCAAAGGCATCATCAACAAATAGGTGTAATGTGTTCAATCTGGGGTTAGCATATACTAATGCTCTCAAGGGATTCTTCATTTGCAGAAAATCAGCATGCGCAAATGTCATTGGGGTATTTGTGATAGGCAGTATCAACAAAATATTGTTGGAGTATCAGAGATCATGCTGGTGGGGTGTATGACTGGCATAGGGTGATTTATTTTCTCTTTTTCTTCTTCAGCTGCTAACCTCAGGGCAGTCAATGTTTTACAATATTGGCTTATCATCATCAAAATGTGTGAGGGTGGCATATACACATAATACATTTTATATAAAAAAAAATTTCAATTGTTTTTTTCTCTTCTTTTCATTTTTCTTTTATGTCTTTTGTCTCTTTTTCATTTTTTCTTTTTCATTTTTTTTTTTTTTTTTTTTTTTGCATATTTTCTCTCTTCTTTTCTTGTGATTTCTTTTCTTTTCTTGTGATTTCTTTTCTTTTTGTATCACGAGTACGAAAGAATGATAAAAATCAATTTACTAAACACTAGATATACTATCAACATTTCTAATAGTAAATCCTAACCAATAGGGCTGCAAGTAATAGTTTAGGTTAGAATAGAATGAATGTTGTAGCAGTGTCTGTTGTCAAAAAGTGGCGAGGAAAGGGTACATCAAGGATCTCCTGATTACAACATGATTGTAATTCCAAGGAATGAATATGATTGGGATTGAAAAGATCACGTCTAGAATGTCGTCTCAAAATAGTGGAATGGAAAAATAGTAAGTTAAAGATGTTGTAACAGTGGGGTAAAGGAAATCTTATTATAGAGAGTCAAGGTTGGGATATGGAATCTCTTTAGGAGAATGTTTAAAATTCTTGGCAGTACTAATATACATCTGGGTCTAAAATAATAATGTACATTTGAAAAATAAATAATCCTGTGGAGAAAGATAGCATAACATGCAATACTGGTTTTGGGTATGAGTTATATGCTGTTAAGAGAAGTCATAGTAGGAACAGTATGATTGATCAAGGTGATAGATATAAAGGAATTTAGCATAATATAGATCAAAGAAATATTAGTATGAGGTAAGAAAAAATACTGGTGTAAAGTGTCTGCATGAAAATGCACTAAGATGCGAAAATACAGGACGCTGGATCTGCAAGGACAAGAAGTCTGGTGAATGGAGCGTGGAATATGATCAGTTACAAAAGTGGAGATCAATGTTACAACAGAATAGTGTGACACATGTGTTATAGGTAAGGTTTTGTAACATTCTAAATATTAAGAAAATGTCTGTAACTAAACTAATGTATGTAAACTCGTAACACCGTGTGTTATCAATTGTTTTAACATTTTTGTTTTCACCACTATACTATCTAAAGAAAATCCTCCGTGTGCTGGTCTCGATGCATCAGTATTCTAAGGCTGGAAAAAAAAGTTTCTCAGTGGGGCTTTTGACATCTTAGTCTGGAAGCAAGTCATTTGAACTGTCAAAACTGAAAATAAAGTACATGGGAAGGTTAGTACATTGTTAAAAGGGTTTTTTTTCACATATGCGTTGACCGTGTTCGGATTTGCGAACACATAAAACACCTGGGCGTGTTTTTCAGAACAGCTTCGCTAGTTCCTTCACCATCTCTAACCTTGCAATGTCCCGACTGCTTAGGCGAGCATCATACTGAGTAGCAGTGGTGACGGGTGTGATAGGCGACGACACTGCATTTGCTGATTGTTGGGGCACTGAGGACATTGACGAATGCGGTGATGGCTTAACATCATTTGACTGCGGTGATGGTTTCACTGTGGTTAGGGTTTGTATGGCTGGAACATCTGTTAGTTTTGAGGCAGGTATATGTTTCGCCTTGATTTTTCTTCGGACTTGGGTCTGTGGTACGTTAGCACGTTTTACAGTGGGCACAGTAATTTGCACACTGTTGTTTTTGACTAGTTGAGATGAGGCTAACACTTCTCGGCTTGGTTTTGGAACATTATAGCGTTTCTTCAGAATCTTTCGTCTGATATAGTTGTGCTGTATACGCGGAATTTTGTTGCTAGGGATTGAGTCATCAGATTCTGTTTTATAGGCGCGTTTGACGCTGGAGCTGACTGGTACAAATAATGTACTATCCGCATCACTGGTTTCAATGGAACTAGCTGTATCAATGTCTGTTTCTTTTTCGTATAATTCTACCATTTCTCTGTCATTCTGTTCGTTGGGGTCTGACAAAGCTGTGCCGGGGTTGACACTGTAATTTCGCATTTCTTGTTGCGTTTCGTCTTCATAAAGATTGCTGGTATATGGTTCAACAATCTGCTTGGGTATAGTTTCTTCAGGATCTGATTGTTCTGAACGAGCAATCTTGTTCTTGTGGTATAGCAGTGTTTGTCCTTCGCTGGTATTCCAACTGGAACTGCCTGAACTGGGGGTGTGATAGGTATCAGCTGACGATTTTTCACTGCGGGAGTAAGTTTGAGTGTGGATATAAGGTGCTTTCGTGTTGTCATCGTGTGACGTCTGTGGCATGATTTCTTCATTTCTAATGCGCAGGTCTCTGTCTTGGAGTCGATTACGCAATTCAAGTGGTGGGATATCTTCTTCGCTTTCGGACGAGTCTCGTTGTTGTCTTGCTCGATGTAGTGCATCGGTGGGTGGTCTGGGTATGCGGTCGTCTTGGTAAAATTCAGAGTCTGTCGTCTCTGACTCTGATATGTCAGACGGATCTGTACTGGATGGATTATAATTTAGGGTGGCCTTTCTGACTGGTCTTGTATTTGTCGTCAGAGGCGGAATGGGCCGGTGATTATCAATTTTGATTTGTTTTACGTGAGCTTTTGTTTGGTGTTGTTTCTCTTCATTCCAGATAATGAAGTTTACAGGCGTAGTTTGTTTCATGATTTTGTAGCCATCTAACCATCGGTCATCGAATTTTGAACTGCGTACATGTTTCTTGTAGTATACTCTGTCTCCTATTTTGTACGTTGGTAGCTTGGCTGATTTATCATGTTGTTTCTGTTTCTTGTGAAATGCCTTCTGCGTATTTCGTTGTGCAATCTGGTGAGCCTTGTACTTTTCTTGAAGGATTATTTCGATGGGGTCTTCTCCCATGTATTTTCGTTGTGGGCGAAGTAGGTTGTCTAACGGAAAATTTGGTTCTCTTCCGTATAGCATGAGAAATGGTGACATTCCTGTGGTATCGTTCACGTTTACTCGGATGGCTTCAAGAGCTTGGTTAATGTATAGATCCCAGTATTGGTGGTTCCCCTTGATATATTTGCTAATAATATCATGTAGGGTGGCATGCATGCGCTCATTTCTGCCATTTGCATTTGGGCAATAATAACTTGTAGTAGTATGCTCAATATTCAGCTGGTGTAAGGTGGCTTTAAATGGGTTACCGATAAACTGTTTACCGTTGTCCGAAATGATTCGTTTTGGACAGCCATGCCTGGGAATGAATTCTTGTAAAAAAATTTGCGTGATAGACTGCGATGTGGCATCACTGAGTGGGTAACTTTCTGGCCAAACAGAGTATTGGTCAACTATGTGCAGGAGGTATTTGTTGCCTGATTGGGTGAGTGGGTAAGGACCTGATAAGTCAATGCTTACTGTTTGCATGGGATAATGGGAAGGTTGCATTTCTTGAAGAGGAATTAAATGTGGCTTCATGTTTCTCAATTTACATGTTCTACAGGTGGCTACATATTCTGTAATGTCTTTGTAGAAAGTTTGCCAATAATACCTTTTCTTTATGACATCAATTGTTTTGTCTCTTCCCATGTGCCCGTTGTTATCATGAAACTGTAGCAATACTTCCGGGACTAGATGTGCTGGAATGACTTTTCTTAGTGTCCCTTCTTGTTTACTATCAATATAGTATAGAGCTCCATCCGTTGGGTGTACTGTAAAATCTTTACTTTTTGTTGGGTTTTCCTTCACGTATGTGAGCAGCTTAACAATTTCTGCATCTTTCGCTTGTTCTACTCTCATGTCAAGCATATCTTGACTTTCTTCTTCTACTTGTGTGGCAGAATCTGAGGTACTTCTTCGACCTGGTGAAGTAATTTCGTTAATTTCTTTAGCATTATCGTCAATCTCTGAGGATGTGCCATCATTTTTGACTCTAATTGTTTTCACTTCGGTTTCATCATCATATTTGATTCTGGATAGGAGATCTGCACAGATGTTCAATCTGCCAGGGATATGTTCGATAGTGGTGTCATAGGACTGTAAATTCATTGCCCATGTCTGTAACTTCTTAGGCTGTTCCTGTGTTTTGGTGAGCCAGTTAACCAAAGGCTGGTGATCAGTTCTGATAGTGAGTTTCGTCCCTCTCACATAAAAGTCTAATTTCTGTACTGCATAGTGAATGGCGTATGCTTCTTTCTCAATGGTGGTCCACCGTTTCTGTGACTTTGACAATGCGTGGGATAGGAATGCAATGGGTTTCACATTGGGGATGTCTGGTAGTATGGGTGTTTCATCTTCTAGTACTGGTTGTACCAAACATGCACCAATTGCGTTATTCGAGGCATCGGTGTACAATATCATGGGCTGAGAAATGTCTGGATGTCCCAGAAGCGGAATGGCGGTTAGGGCATTTTTGAGATATTCAAACGATTTCTGGCACTCTTCTGTCCATCTAAATCGTGCATACTTGCGGGTAAGGGCTATCAATGGCTCAGCTGCTTGTGAGAAATGTATGATATGGCGTCTATAGTATCCTACGGAACCGATAAAGGAGCGTGTTTGTCTGACCGTCTTGGGGCTAGGCATTTCTCTTATGGCTTTGACTTTATCTTCATCAGGTCTGATGCCATCTCTATTGATAACAAAGCCTAAATATTTGGTTTCTGTCTTTAGAAATTCACACTTGGACAGTTTTTAACTTTATTTGGTGATGTCTGAGTCTATCAAAAACTGTTTCAACTTTGCGGAGGTGGTCTTCCATCGTGCCTGCGGTATGTATCAGGATATCGTCTATGTATGCCAGGGCAAATGGATGTAGACCCTTTAACACTTCATCCATGAGTGACATATATGTTGCTGGTGATCCTTTTAGACCAAATGGCATAACATTCCAAAAAAAAACTTCCGATATGGGAACAGAATGTGGATTTCTGTTTTGCCTCAGGTGTCATGGGGATGCACCAAAAGCCTGACCTTGCATCAAGTGTGGTAAAGTATGTAGACTTTCCTAACGTCGCAAGTAGATCGTCTATCCTGGGGAGGGGGTAGGAAATGACTTTTGTGATTTTGTTCAGGGCTCGGTAATCGCAGCAAAAGCGACTGGACCCATCTTTTCTTCGTTACGATAACGATGGGGGAGGACCATTGGGATCTGGATCTTTCGATGATTCCTGCCTGTAGCATTTCATTTATAGACCTTTCCACGAGTTCTCTGTTTTTCAAGGGCGTATGATAGGGTTTCATATGTATTGGCTCCTCTGTGGTTGTTTGAATGTCCATTGTGACAGTGTTAGTTCTGCCTAATTCCATGTCATTGAGTGCGAATACATCCTGGTGCTTTTCTACAAACGTTTTCAAACGTTGCTTATTATCTTCTGTGGCATTCAGGGTCGCAAGTAGCTGAGCTATTCTCTCTCTGTATTTATGATCTGCTATGATATCTCTGGTCTGTCTTGATGCCTCCGTTTCATTCCCATAATCTTGGGACATTTTTTCTTGCATCTTGTGAAAATATCTGCTCTTGGTATGTGGTTTTCTTTTGCGTATTTCTTTGCCGTTCATTGGGCTGTGCTTGGTATTGTTTCCTCTGCCATGTGCTGTGTGCATTTCCATTTGTCACTGCATTTACTGTATATACGTTTCTAGTATTATTTCTGGGGTAGTCGTTGTTGTGCCATTTTTTCTGATTATTTCTGCCGTAACTGCGCTTATCCGCGTACGTTACTGTATTTCTTCTGTTTGTGCTATAGGGCTGTCTTCTTTCCCTGGGCGAAAATTTTTCATTCTTTCTGTTTCCAACTTTGCTGCTATAGTATCCTCCTGTGGTGGAGTCATATAAGAATTCTTCCTTTTCTTCGGAACCTTCAATTGGTTTTGGGACTTTATCATATCCACCTGTTTTTGAGTTATATTGATACTCCATGGGATATGTATCTCTGTCTTGTCGCTTCGGATATCCTCCTGGCAAGACAATTTCTGTTTCTCTGCTTCTTTCTGATATACAGCACTTCATCTTTTCTCTTGGTGTGCTGGGGCGTAAGAATGAGTAATTATAGTCATTCTCATACCGTGGCTGCCTTATTTCTCTCCTTCTTATACATGGACTGGTTTGTTTCTGCAGTCTGGGTGGGGTATGCTGTGGTGTAACATAACTGTGACTGGTATCTCTGCCATTTTCTGCATATGACTTATAACTGTTTACCTTTCGTGTACCATGGTTATTTGTACTGCGATTTCGTGCACTATGTCCAGTGGGAGTGGTTGAGACAATTTGTGAATGGTCTCTATTGGTTTTAGTCTGTCTTATTGTTGACGTATCTACTTGTGCTACAATTGTGCCTCTATTTATAGTGGTAGTTTTTCCTGACATATTCAATATCATGATGGGGAAATCTCTGGACTTCGAGACTTCAGCGATTCCCTCTGTAATTTGCAACAATGGGTCATCAATAATGCTTTCTTCTGCTAGGGGCTGTATTTGAATTGATTGCCCTGGTGTTATGTACTCAGAATTTTTTACTCTGCCTTTTGCTATGACCAGGGAGTTTGGGGCCACCGTTATGGGAGCTGTCAGCCTTACCAAAGACGCTATGTGGATATCGTCCTGGAGATCTATGTATGTATTGTTGACTTTGATTTTCTGGAGGTCATAGTATATTCGAACTTTGTGTTTGTTAAAAAAATCCCTCCCTAGGATAAGATTTCTAGACATTCCTTTGGTAATGACAAATGGGTGTTCAAAATATGTTTCGCCTAAGGAAAATTTTAGCCATGCTGTCCCAACTGAATCTAGTCTTTGTCCCGTGACTGAAGCTAGGTGTGTTTTGGAGGGTTGAAATCGTACTAAGTGTTGGATCCTCTTGAACAGCTGGAACCTAATAAGGCTGATGGATGCTCCTGTATCTACCAGTGCTCTATATTGTTGGCCCTGTATAGTCATGATGCAGGAACTGGGGTCTGGATGTATTTTAGTTCCATCATGCAGCATTTCTTCATATTGTATTTTTCTGGATGGGCCCACTTGACAATTTCTGTTCTGTGTTGTTTCTTTTGTTTTGGACCATTTTCTGTGATTATTGCCCTCACTAACGGTCCTGTTTAGTGAGTGGCGCGGCCGTTTCCCTGACGCATGAGGGGTTGAGGTGTGCCTCTGGTATACTGATTTCTAGTGTAATCACGTGGGGGTGGTGCGGGTTGTTGTGGTTCATAACCTCCTCTTCTGGATGGTGCATTATTGTAATTTGCTCTACAGGACTTGTACCCATGTCCGAGCCTACCGCATGTGAAGCATCCGTTCGGATTGACATTATTGACGTCGTTTTGCCTCTGTGTGGGGGGTCTATAATTGCGAGGCCTATCATCTCGTTGTCGTGGGCGAGTCCATTGCCTCCTGGCATGGTCGACTTCCATAGGCTCATGCTCATTATAGTCTCTATATTCCGGTCGGGGTTCCCTAACTACTCTTTGTTGGAACCTTCGGTGAAGATTTTCCTCCTGTATTGCTGCTTGGATTGTTTCAGCAATAGTCTTGGTGTCTTTTCTAATAAGATGCCTTCTGATATTTTCCGCTCTAAGGCCATCGGCAAATATCCCCACTAACTGTATTTCTACATCAGGTGTGGTAGGGATTTCTCCGCAAAACGCCTCTTCTGCCATATTGAGGAATCTATCTCCAAAAAGTTGTACCGATTCATCTCTTTCCTGTTTCATGCTTCTAAGGACTGACCAAGCATGCATTTTGTCTATTATTTCCCCATATCTCTTTGTGAGCTCTTTTTTTAGGGACTCGTAGGTTTCTGTAGGGTACTGCTGGGACCTACTTCTTAAAAAATCAGTCACGTACGAATCAGAACCTAACAGAGCGATTTTCTTTTTCTCTTCATCCGTTGTTGCCTCTGCTAGTGCCGCAAATTTATCCATGTCGGACAACCATCTTCTGAAATTTTTTTTGTTTCCATCGAACGGCTGAACAATGGATCTAACCTGTGTGAATTTCGCGTAGTTGTCATTTTTCTGTAGGGTTTCAGTAATTTTCCGTAGCGCTATTATTGTTGGTCCTTCTATATTTTGTCTGTCCTGGGGCTGCAGTGGTTGTGCTTGAGCGAATCTGTTTTCCTGTTGCTGCTGCTGTTCTACCCCAAGTTGCTGGAAATTTTCCATTAATTGATCCATCTTCGCTTCTGCTCTTTTTTTTTTTTTTTTTTTTTTTTGAGGACTGGTCATACGGCACCAAATTGAGATGTGTGGCCGGGTAGGGTAGTGGGGGTTGCTGTTTAAATTGCAGAGAGTATTAGATTTTGATGACTAGCTAGCCTGCTAGAGGTGATGATTTCTCTCTACAGTCTTACAGGACTTAACCAGGTTCGGGGACAATCCTCTATGATGTTTTATTTTTAGAGCTTATGGTTATTATTTGTGTTGCACCTGCAATGATTAGCTTTGGCATGATCCTTTTATAATTTGTATGATGGCTAACTGCAAACATATGATTCGTCAACAGCATTTGTGTTCAATGAAACAAATGTTTATTCAATTTCCAACAAGAACTGGGTTAAGTCAAATGGTAACCACACCAAATTTGCATAATAGCATGTTGACATTTAATAAACAAGCATAAGAAGTCAATGCATTATTTTAATGATGCAATATTCCTTATTGCATCTCGTAATCTTTTCAAGTTGCTAAAACATGGCGTGGCTCCTCTATCCTTTTAGTGTTCCTTCGTTTATTTGTTAATGTGGTCTAGATTTCACGACGTTTTTCTTATCTCTTCATTTCTATGAAGAGCCAAACTTTCTCTTATTCATTAGTATTCCTTAGTTTGACTTTCTCTCAGCTTAAAGACCTTCATCCTTGATAAAAGGTTCAAATATATGCCTGGGTTTACAATTCTTTACCCAGTTTTCGAGCGTAGCTCCGTTTCAGTTATGACTGTGGGCTCTAACATCTATTGCATCAAATTGTTAGCACTACTTACGGTTCTCGTGAATTCACAACACATATCATTCTACATTTCGAAGTTACACAGTTGCATTAATTGTGCGAAGTCAATCTCCTCTATTAGAATATCACTGAGCAAAGAGAATTACGTCTTGTCTCGACCGCTCTAAATTCATTACTGTTAAAAAAAATGGCTTCGTCTCTCGTTCATTCCGGGAAGAGGAAAGGGACTGAGCCTAACCATTGGTTGGAAAACACGTGACCAACGCACTTATACACGCGAAGCTTGGCCTAAAATAATGCGTGGCTTTTCGAAGCTAACCTGGTTTAATTAAACATCTGCGTTAAGATTTTTTTAATCTTCTGTTTCTATAAAAATTTATTTTATATGTTAATATAGCCTGTATCTGAAAACTCACGGTATACGCGGTTACAGAATCATGCCTGGTCTCAGGAATAACGCGTTGGCGGATTCCCTTTGCCTTCCGTCGGTTTGTATGCGGTACGGCTATTTATTTTTAAAAAAAAAATTGTAATGCCCGCACAAGCAGCATTCTCACAGCCTAAATTCGTCAACTGCCATGTATTACTAACCGAACTGAACCCATTCATGCAAATTTCAACGCTTTCATTACTGAAATTGTAGTGGCACACCTGCTCATTTTCCTAACGTCGAATAATTGGTTTTATGCCAGGATTGAACTGCAGTGCAGGTAGCGCGCCAAAGCATTATACAACTACGCAGAGTTTCTTAACCTTTTTTGCGACATGGACCTCTTTGATTGTTAATTGAAGGACATGAACCCCTTTGATTGTCCAATTAAGAATATGGGCCCCGTTTGATTGTTAGTTGAAGATATGGACCCCTTTGATTGTTAGTTGAAGGATATGGACCCCTTTGATTGCTATTTGAAGGATATGGACCCCTTTGATTGTTAGTTGAAGGATATGGACCCCTTTGATTTCTAGTTGAAGGATATGGACCACTTTGATTGTTCTAGCAAGGCTATGAACCCCTTTGTTTATTCGATGGATGCTATGGACCCCATTGTTAATTCGATGAATGCTATGGACCTCTTCTTGGAAAATTAAAAAAATAATAATAAAGAATTTATATTTTAAATTTTGTTTACGGAGAATCCATTCATGGACCCCCAAGGCGTAGCATGTGGGCCTCAGGTTAAGAAACCCTTCCCCTCCCCTCTCTCTCCCCCCCCCCCCCCCCCCCCCCCCCCCCCCCACACCAAAACAAAAAAAAAATCACTTTCTGATCTTAAAAAATTATGAGGATTTAAAAAAAATTTTTATTCTCATCCGAATTCTGCAAGTCAATAGACTAATTATTACGGTGCGCTCATTCATGTAGCTCTGTGTATATGTAGTATTTATTCCGCATTTGCAGTTTACAAATTGAGGACATACGCCTAAATTGACACACCCCTTGCGAATAAATTTGCATAAAAGGAACGTAATGACAGTGGTTTGTCGAAGCACATCTTCGTTAGCTTTACTCGCCTGGCTAAACTTCAAAATAAAAAAAAATATCTGCGGTAGAGCAGACAACTGGATGCGAAATGCCAAGAACACAAGTTATTTGTTAAGGAATTTAGTCTCGCTGATGTGAGGTCCATTCGACCTATATTAGAGCAGGGGCGTACTTAAGTATTTAGCACCTGGGACTGATTATTCATTTGGCAACCCTCCCCCTCCCTCCCCCATAAATAAACACATAAAAATAAATTATGCTTGAAAGTAGATTTTTAAAGAGTACAGTATTGTTATTATAGTGTCAGATATTTCCTGCTCCTGGCTGTCACCTGAAGTTAGCGAAGACCAACAGATGAGTTATTCGCAAACAAAAGTTGAGGATTTCTTTCTGAAGCATAGCCGTGGCATTAGGAAAAATATAATACTTCGTAGCATAATGGTTTTCTGTCACCTCAGAATACAAAGAAGTGGCGGAGATGAAATTCATTCACTCAGTAACTATTCTGCTTACTGAAAACCATATTAATAAGAAGGTAGTTATATAGTAGATACTGACGTAGTGGAGTAAAGTGTTAGAGACTTCACTATACTAGGTTCACAATCGAGAGGTGGGGTGACCAGTTCTCTTCCTTGCTGCCTTTTCCTTCCCTATCTCAAGAGCAAAGTCAGGGGTCCATTTACAGTTATGTAGACTGGAGCGTGTCGATACCATGAATCGCACCCGGCACCTTTGCCGCGCGAGACTAGCGCTATAACCACTTTGTCAATCGGACACTCCAGGACCATATACCTTGATGAAATCCACGCTAAGTTCACCTGTCCAGTGCCGTTCGCTCACTGTGCTTACACCTCTTCTGTATCTCTTTCATGTCTGTCCCCAGTTCTTATCTCCATGTATTTATTTATTTTTCTCGCGCTGCCTCTTTTGCCCAGGTGATTCCAGAAAAAAAAAATGCCTTGTAATCTATCAGAAGGTGTTCTCAATGTGTCCTTGCCATCACCAGCTTCTTCTTCTCATATTTTGTTTTATTGATGATACTGACGATGAAATTATTAACATAAAAACAAAGGGAATTTGCTACAAAAATAAAGACTAGACATAACGTGAGTAAATTGTTTACGCTATATTCAACAACAGAGATGCGATTCTATGGAAGTGAGAAGTCCCCTTGACATAGAAACAGTCTAATGCAGGGGTCGGTAACCCAGGAGCTTTATGGATCCACTTTAGTAACACTGAGCCTTCTAAAGATCTACCATATGTACGTACACGTGTGTGTGATTTTAAGTGGAAAAAATGGGGGAGGAATCATACAAAGAAAAGATCGCGTTCTTATCTCATACAGTTCACAAATATATTTTTGTAGCCACCTCGAGAGTCTTCATTGGGAATGTGGAAAAAGTACCTTTGATCCCGGGGACACCGGCGGAAGAGGTCTAATCCGAAATTTTCCTAGTTTAAAAATATCTTTCTCTCCCCCCACCCACCTCTTCCTCCAGTCGCCTAAAGATTTACCAAATCCTCCACTGGGATCTACCGGTAGATCGGAATCGACTGGTAACCGAGCCCTGGTCTTTTGATTACGCCCTAAAGCAGTCACGTCCAAATGCGATCTTTTACACACATCAAATAATCGTAATCCACTTTCAATTGATTTGTTTTGAAAACAACAAATTCATAATTCATTGCGACAACGGGCGGAAGTAATGAACACGACATATAGAACAACAAAGTGAGAACATTCGGAACAATGTAACAACACACCTTACTCTATTATTGATAAACAATGTTACAGACACAGGAATATAGAAACATGTGATCATCTACCGCCTCCCAACGCGACCTTTGAACTCAAGAACTAGTCCTAATGCGTAAGCAATGGCACATGTTACAATATGAAAAACGGACAGACAGACAGATAAGACAGACGTTGCAGATAGATAGACTATATCTCTTTATCCAACAGCAGCGTCTTAAGCTCACGTCACGGTTAAGTGGTATTGCTTCTTTCCATTCTTTGATGTACAGTCAGACTTAAAGAGTTAGGTAGAACAAACGAACGAACGAACCGACGAACTTCATTTTCAAAGGGTTAAGAATTAGGCACGTAGGCCCCGTCTTACATTCTGCCCTTCCTCTCATTGTATCCTTTCAATCGCACATGTATTACGAGCATTATTTAAGCATGCAACATTATCAAGGTAAAATAATAGCATACATTTATAATATCCGATCATAATCAAATTTAAATATGTTTTTAAAAAGTGTAGGTACGTACGTAGGTAGGCAGGCAGGCAGACACGTAGGTATGAAGGCAGGCAGGCAGAACGAACGAACGAACGAACGAACGAACTTTATTTTCAAAGGGTTAAGAATTGGGCACGCAGGCCCGTCTGACATTCTGCCCTTCCTCTCTCTCTCATCATATATACTATATCCTTTCATCCTCACATTTACTATAAGCATAATTAAGGCTTAACATACGGCTGTGAGAGTTGGAAAATAACAAAATCATTGGAGAACAAGCTGAATACATTCGAGAACAAATGTCTTAGAAAACTCATGAACATCAGTTGGAAAGAATTCAAGACTAATCGACAAATAAGAGAAGACTCTAGGCAGAAATATGTCTCCGACTATATAAGGAAAAGACGATGGTCATATATCGGTCATGTCCTACGAATGCAAAACAACAGAATACCACTACAGGCGCTCACTTGGGTTCCTGAGGGTAAGCGGAAAAAAGGAAGACCAAAAGAAACACTCAGAAGAACAATAATAAGAGAAGGAAGAACGTTGGGCCTAAATAATGTGCAAGAGCTAAGAGGAGTGGCGTCACAACGAACAACCTGGAGAGCACTGGTTTCTGCCTTATGCGCCGTGTTTGGCGCTTAAAGAATTTATTATTATTATTATTATAATTAAGGCATTTATCATTATAAAAGTAATGTTACATTTGCAATAATCATCATAATTAAAGTACGTTTTTAACATTAAAAAAGAATAATAATAATAATAATGAATGTAAAAGTAAAATAAATAAAAATAAAAATAAACATTAATACATAGATTAGATAGATAGATAGATAGATAGATAGATAGATAGATAGATAGATAGATAGATAGATAGATAGATAGATAGATAGATAGATAGATAGATAGATAGATAGATAGATAGATAGATAGATAGATAAGACAGACAGACAGACAGACAGACAGACAGATAGATAGATAGATAGATAGATAGATAGATAGATAGATAGATAGATAGATAGATAGATAGATAGATAGATAGATAGATAGATAGATAGATAGATAGATAGATAGATAGATAGATAGATAGATAGAGAGAGAGAGAGAGAGAGAGAGAGAGAGAGAGATAGATAGATAGATAGATAGATAGATAGAGAGAGAGAGAGAGAGAGAGAGAGATAGATAGATAGATAGATAGATAGATAGATAGATAGATAGATAGATAGATAGATAGATAGATAGATAGATAGATAGATAGATAGATAGATAGATAGATAGATAGATAGATAGATAGATAGATAGATAGATAGATAGATAGATAGTTTATGGTGGTATATAATAAGAACTCGTGACATTTTGGGAATCCGCTGCTGAATGACCTGGGACTTAGTGTGTTGTCAGCACATGCGGATAATGTTCCCACAGGTGAGCAGCTTTGAGTCCCAAACAGATACTGCCACAGGGAGTGAATTGTTTACGCCTCCACTATACGAGATCCAGCTTTATGACCTATGCTCCTTAGGGAGGTAAAGGGTATTGACTGATAGATAAGAATCGTGCATATAGGCCCGTCTTACATTTTGCCCTTCCTCTTACTCATCTTTTATTGCTAGTTATTCAGACATTCTCCATACTTAAGGTGTTAGTTTAATGGCGATGCAACATTATAAGTAGTATAAAAGCATACATTTACAGTATTTGATTACAATTAAGAAGTAAGATATATAAAAATGAAAAACTAGATCATTAGACCCTCCATACAGTATATTAGATAATAATTCGAAATATAATCCCTTAGGGCGGCATATAATTGGCACTCATAATGTATTTGAACAGTCTACGATTATATGAGTAGGGACTGTGCATGTTTTTAAGATCATGTGGAAGATTGTTCCAAAGATGAGCAGCTGAGTAAGCCAAGCTCTTCTTGAACAAATCTAGCCTGGGCTTGGGTACCTGTAACTGGTTTAAGCGGTTACTACGTTTTTCATTGAATTTTAAAAGAGGCCACAGATACGTTGGAGCATTCTGTGACAAGATTTTGTGAGCGAATTTAGCTTTGTTAAATAGGAAGCGCTTTCTAAGGGGTAATATTTTAAGATAGTTATATAAATCTGTACAGACAGACAGTCGAGACACACAGACAGACATATAGAGGTAGGTAGATTAGTAAGTAGGTAGGAAGACGGACATATGTGTAGGTAGGCAGACATATAGGTAAGGAGGCGGGTAGGTAGACAGACAGACAAGACAAACAGCCAGACAGACAGATAGATAGATAGATAGATAGATAGATAGATAGATAGATAGATAGATAGATAGATAGATAGATAGATAGATAGATAGATAGATAGATAGATAGATAGATAGATAGATAGATAGATAGATAGATAGATAGATAGATAGATACAGAGCCTTACAATAGAACTGACTTGAACATTTGAGTTGAAGGTTCTTATTTTTGCGTTGGACTTGATATGTAGGTAGGTAGGCAGGCAGGCAAGCAGATATGTAGGTAGGTAGTCAGACAGACAGACAGTCGAGACAGACAGACAGACATATAGAGGTAGGTAGATTAGTAAGTAGGTAGGAAGACGGACATATGTGTAGGTAGGCAGACATATAGGTAAGGAGGCGGGTAGGTAGACAGACAGACAAGACAAACAGCCAGACAGACAGATAGATAAATAGATAGATTATCTATCTATCTATCTATCTATCTATCTATCTATCTATCTATCTATCTATCTATCTATCTATCTATCTATCTATCTATCTATCTATCTGTCTGTCTGGCTGTTTGTCTTGTCTGTCTGTCTACCTACCCGCCTCCTTACAGACAGACAGACAGACAGACAGACAGACAGACAGACAGACATATAGATAGATAGATAGATAGATAGATAGATAGATAGATAGATAGATAGATAGATAGATAGATAGATAGATAGATAGATAGATAGATAGATAGATAGATAGATAGATAGATAGATAGATAGGTAGGTAGGTAGGTAGGTAGGTAGGTAGGTAGGTAGGTAGGTAGGTAGGTAGGTAGGTAGGTAGGTAGGTAAGCAGGCGGACGGACGGACGGACAGACAGAGAGATAGACAGCCAGAATAGATAGATAGATAGATAGATAGATAGATAGATAGATAGATAGATAGATAGATAGATAGATAGATAGATAGATAGATAGATAGATAGATAGATAGATAGATAGATAGATAGATAGATAGATAGATAGATAGATAGATAGAGAATCACATAGGCAGACAGAAAGGCAGACAGATAGACAGATAAAAATATATGTGCAGATCGTCTTCCATACGTTGACTGCAGACACGGGTTCCAATAACGTGGCTGAATAAATCCCACGAGTTTATTCCACACTCGATCAAGTGCAGCAGCTGGGGGCTTGCATTGTCAGGAGTTGGGTTGCATGTTTATCAATCGTCTGGGCTGCGGTTATCTCTTCCACCAACCGTGTAAAAATGTAAGGCATATGGGCACATAAATGATGAATGCCTTTTCAGTGGTCTTCGCTTCTAATTTGTGATCGTTCATAGTTTTTGTCTTCTTTCTTCATTTCTTTCTTTCTTTCATCCTTTCTGTTTATCTGTCATTTTCTATCTTTCTTTATTTGTGTCTATCTGTCTGTCTTGTTCTTTCTTTCATTCTTTCTCTGTCTTCTTTTTTCTTCATTTCTTTCTTTAATTCTTCCCTTTCCTTGTTCACTGCTTACAATATGTAGGTGGACCCTTACAAGGTAAGGGTCCACCTCCATTCTCACAGGTATATATCATCAGTACCCTTTAGCTCCCCAGGAGCATGGGCCTTCGCAAAAACATGCCAGGTCGTATTGTCACGTGCCATCAGCTCAAGTTCTTTCCATGTCATCCTCATCATTTTCACCTCTGTTTCCAGTTCTCTTCTCCATGTGTTTTTGTGGTCTACCTCTGCCTCTCTTTCCCTGGGGATTCCAGAACAAGGACTGCCTTGTAATAGTTATATATAATTACATGTATTTTCCAAACTCACCGATCGCTGACACTTTAAAGAACAGACCACAGGGCTAGTTGATGCTTGGAATATTCAGAGGTGTCCCCTCTATTCTTGACTCTGTTGTTGGCAGGTTTATGATGTCCAAGACGTAACCGAGACTTCATAAATGTGGTTGGATCCCATTCAGCAGTTGGCTCCAGTTTAATCAGATGTGAAATGTTTTCAACAAAAATACAATGTCTTTTATCGGTAGCAAAGCTGAAGTTTTATCCATATTCAACAAGCTACAGACTTTCATAACTGGGTGTGATAGAGTGTTCCTAGGCTTTATCGATCAGTACTTGTTTTCATCATCGTTATTTTGTTTATTTCTGTCCCGTTTTACGTCATTTTTTGGTAAAGTAATCTTTCTTAATCACTGCTTTTACTTAAGTGTAACTTCAGGCACACTTTTTATGTTTCCCAAACTTATGTGATCTGTCGGAACATACCTGGCTCGTTCGACAAGTATTGTTTGGCATTACAGACAGCCGGCTAGCATATAGAAAGAACTCTTTTCAGGGCTTAATCTCCTGTTTAAACAAAAAGAAAATCCACTTAGGACACGCTAGCTTGCTCGTCACAGCGATCGACAACAAAGGACTTGTAATGCGCACATGAATGTTGGTTATCATATGGTAGTCTACGATGAGAGCGGTATGTTGTCTACGTGGTGGGACAATGAAAGAGATTAAAGGAAGCCGCCAGGGCCAGCATAACGAAACAAGGAGACTTCACTCGAGCCGCAAAAAGATAACGGCTTGGTGACAAAGGGGAAAGTAATTTCTGTATCGGCCGGCCAATTCAAAACTGCGGCTTGTTTCACAACCGAACACTCAGCACGGAGTTGAAAAGGTGGTTGCGAGAGCCCACCATCTGTTATCGATTGACGTGCACTGAAATTGCTCGCGAACGCGCTGAAGTCGTCTGACAAGATGGACAAAGAATGAGTGGAGGAAAGGAAGAGGCATAGGACACAGCCCAGAATTGACAAAGATTACCAAAAGCAGAAATATAACGACACGTTCACCAGAAGCAGTACGGTTTTACCAACATTGCGGAGCATAAGAGGAAGAGTATTCCCGAGTATAGCTGTTCACAGCCTGTTCCATAATTTCATTTCTACATGGATTAATAATATTAATACCTGTGTAATTTAATCGTATATAGTGTACTTAAGAAATTTGCGAAGGGAAAAGGAGGTTAGTACATTTAATTTTTTAAATAATTTCATTATTTAAGATTACGTTTTACACGTAGCCTCATAGCTAAATGTGCGACATACTTTTTTGCTATTACTGTTATTCGTTAATGGTTAATCAAATCAAAGATTTTTCCTTTACTGTAATATAATGAAGTAATTCACAGTTATATATTTCACTTTCATCTAGATTGGTAGATCATCATTACAGATTTACATGAGTTCACACTTTCATTCTCAATACATTTAACACTTGTTATGTGCTCCTCATGTCATATATCGTAATAAGAAAATTAAAACAGAGTGATCAGCTAGGAAGAAGCCATAGTGAGGAATAACATAACATAAATTCAGCTATTGATATTTGCTGTAAAACGTATGAATCCACATTTGTGTATTCAGTCCTACAGAAGTCTGAGTCTTCATTGCGTGTTTGGCGTCTAATCGGAAAGAAGCTAGCAAAACGTACGTCCGGATAACAGAATTCAAAAGATATGACATCATACATTGCCTAAGTTACAAGGAAGATCTCCACGTCTGCGTGTGTACACGTTCGTGGCGCAGCATTAAATTCACCTGATTATCACGTGCTCACAAGTTGATTCGCATACACACACATATCAAGCTCAAATCACCAAGTTCAGCTACTCACTACATCAGTGTATGAAGTGAATACATCTACTATCATCGTGCATTGCACTAAGTAAATTCACTCAAACAAGCTTCATTGCCCGAAACCCACTTGTTACCAGAAGATCGTTTCGCGAAGAGCTCCAGTCTCGTCATTGCCCTTTCAAGATCATACAGCAGACATTTTCCTGAGACAACTGTTAACGGGCTTGTCGCCGCTATAGAGATTTCCAAGCGTTGAGAGACATTACATCATACAAGTTCTCACTACATGTGCAAAGTTTTCATCAATAAGTCCTTGTCTTGGAGATAACCCACAAGGCGTAACATACACCTACATTGGATAGTCAGTGCAAACAATCTCATATTTATACACTTGTAGTGAAATTGACAGAGATGCAACGGTAAAATACCTCCAAGGATAACATATAAGGATAAAAAACATAATGCGTAGGCTGCTGATGTACATGATCGCCTAGACCGCGGGTCATCACCCTCCATAAAAATTGACTTGCTAGACAGGAGGGGAACGGAGGATCAAAAAGGAAAAATATGACTGGAAAGATTGCGTGAGACTAGAAAGGCTAAGGAGACGCAATTGGGGGGGGGGGGGGTGGGGGGGGGGGGGGAAGTGGGGGGGGGGGGGGGGGGGGGGGGGGGGGGGGGGGGGGGGGGGGGGGGGGGGGGGGGGGGGAACGGAGAAAAGTCACGTTTCCCAAGTTGACATAAAAAGTAAGCAACTCGACAGAAGGGACCATAGATATGTTACGCCACAGTCATTTATTGGACGCTTTTGCGATACCAAGCCCTTGATTTGAATTCAGCGGCTAAACGCAGATGTTAGGAATATTACAAAAATTAAAAAGTACTTTTTTCTTAATATTAATGTTAGGAATATAAAAATTAGTTGGCCGGATGGCCTATTCTGAGCAGTGAACTAATATGTTCTTAATTTTACAGACGGATAGATAATATTGAAGATAATGACAAAAGACAGTGTAGTTTACATCATCGACAGACTGTATTGAATCTAAAAGTGTCGCTATTTTGCACAAAAAAAACACGACCTCGAGACGCAGGTGTTCAAATCTACTTGGTATGGAGGAGAGGGGATATTGTGGTGGCTGTGTCTAAAAATAACTTTTAACGACAAAATTTTGGAGGGGAGAGAAAGGTTGGTTCAAAAATCAAGTACATTTTGTAGAAACACAAGTAGAGACGGACAGACTAACAGATAAACATCCATACTTGACTGAAGCATGACTGAAATGACTTTAGTGTAGGAAATTTGAATTCAAATAAACCTAGGCAGTGATTGGCCACAGACAAGCATATTGTCGGCGCTTAGACGCGGATTTGGGGTCATTTCTCAATAGTTGTTCAGTGATAGACACAGATTTTAAAGTGTGGTGATTTCCATATGAAAGAAAGTGTAAGAAGTTTAGGGACGCCATACTATAGCCAGCAGCTCAGCTGAGTTTTGCTAGCAATTCTGTGTTATTTATTCATAATCTGGTAAGATTGAAATTATTTCCTTATATATTTTGAATATTGTTTCATGTTCGAGTGATTTGATACTGCCATATCGAAATCTAGCCTTACAAACAAGTAGGGATTTGCTCTAGACCCCCCGCCCTAGTCAGGGTCTAGGGACCAACAATGTACATAAACTCCAGCAAGGATTATGCAAGACAGATCAAGTGTTGAGAATAATGAAACATATTACCTATCCTCTTTTAGGGCAGAAAACTAATAAATATTTTTCAGAATCTATAGTCTGGGAGGATCTATCTGATGTAAAACCACCATGGTAAATGTGCTGTTTGGTCAGAGAGATCTGACCTGTCTGTATGATGTGGTTGTTGTGTCGGTGTTGTGTCCAGACGTGGGTAGAGAATAGATTTTGACACATGGCCCATACTTTGATTGCAGAGCTGTGAGTTTCTGTTGTCAACAAAGCAGTGACTATTCAGTTGGTGACTTTACTCGAGTGTATCTGTGCAGTACTTGTGACAGAGACCACCATTATTGCCCGCCAGCACGGAGAGGTGGGACCACCTGATTTCAGCACCAGAGCTACAACTACAAGATGAGTGAGCCTCTGGTCTGCTGGACATTCACCAACGCTGTGTAGTTACTAATACCCCCATAAAAATTCCCACCATTTTCTGGACACTGTGTAGTCAATATAGACAGGTGTGATGAGGCCACCCCAACAGCACAAACATTAACTATCCTCCCAAGTAGATGACTACTAGAACATTTTAATAAAACTAACTAGGATAGTACATATATATGTACACTATTGCATTTATGATATAATATTCCATGCATTTCTTTCATAATCTCTAAATCCTTTTAAGTTCTGGTCAACCTAAAAAATTGATCCAGAACAAAATAAATGTAATTCTATCAAAAAAATTTTACACACGTGAGTTAGTTCAGTGTATTTTAACATTTATTAATATTATTAGTCTTGTTAAATATCCGTGGGTATATCTATAACCTATTACACCACACTACATATCATAACCCTAGACACTTTACGTAGCCACATTCATTAAAAAAAATGAAGTGTGAGGTCGTAGTGGTAGCAAGAAAGGCCTTCTGACAATTCTCAACTACATTTTATCTCAGGAGCCTTCACAGCTGGCCTCATACAATTACAATTAGTAATATCACCATCATACAATACCATCAAACACCACTACATAAATTGGGGTCTTGTCCGGGGATAATTAGCCCAACAGTAATATTAGGATCTCCTGGTGGGAGAAATAAAAGTAGGGAAATAAATTGTAAAATTCCCTTTAACATTAAAAGTGTCCCTGCAGATAAAAGTTGGTGAATCTTCACAGCCAGTAATAATTAATTAGTTAACTGGTTAGTTAGAATTAGTTAGACTATAGTCATAAGAAGTACTTAGTGTATTTACTGGTTAGAGATTTATCTTGTATATTATTATATTGTCAAAAAAATATGGCGGAGCTGGCAAAATTTAGATCAGCTGCTGTGCTCACCGCGAAGGAGATGGGAATGGATGGTCAAATTTTAATTCAATATGTAACGGCTGAATGTGATAAATATATTGAAAGGGAAGATAGAAAGTTAGCTGAAGAAAAGAGGTTACAAATTGAGGCTGAGATTAAGAGGCTGCAGATTGAGGCAGAAGAAAAACGACAGCAAAGGGAGGCAGAAGAAAAACGACAGCAAAGGGAGGCAGAAGAAAAAAGATTGACTGCCGAAAGGGAGGCAGAAGATAGAAGGTTGCAAAGGGAGCACGAATTACGACTAAGGGAGCTGGAATTACAAGGCCCGGCTCCTGAAAATGGTGCCAGCCCTTTTGCCTCAGATGCTACGCCTAGTCTGGGAGCCTCAAACTCAGCTATGGGGTTTCATTTAGACCATTTTGTTGAAAAAGACGATGACATAGAGGGGTACCAATGACGTTTTGAGTTATTAGCTACTACATATGGGTTAGAGAGAGAGAGGTGGAGCTTAAAGCTATCACAGGGATTGAGAGGTACTTCTTATGAAGTATTTGCCAAAATGAACAGGGAAGACCAAGACAATTATGACATGTTAAAGCAGGCTTTGTTATTAAGGTACGAGAAGAATGGTGAATTTTATCGTAAGAAATTTAGAAATGCCAAACTGTTGTCTGGGGAGACATACCACCAATTCTCTGCTAGACTAGAAACCTATTTGGAGAAATGGACGGCTCTGGGGAAGACCCAAGATCTTAAAGAAATGATCATGATTGAGCAATTGAGAGAGTCCATGGCTCCAGACATGAGAAAATTTCTCATGGAACAAGGTGCAGAGAAGTTGGGGGAAATTTTAAATGTTGCTGAGAGGTATCAGGCAGCCCAGGCAGAGGTAAGTGGTGCTAAAAAGAAGCACATAGACAATTTTAAAGCTCCACAGCAATTTAATAAATTTGATAATAGAGAGCAGGGAAATAAAGGTAGGACAAACTTTGAGCGGCCAAGAAATGACTATCGCGACAGAAACTCACAGTTCAATGACCAAAAGTTCAATGAAAGAAAACCGTTGAACCAAGGAAAAAGATGGTGTAAATGGTGCAAGAAGGATAACCATAACACCGAATTTTGTAGAAGGAAACCTTCAAACATTGCTGCAATGAAGTCGGGGACGCGAAGATTAAAGGGTAATCCTAATGGACAACAGGAACCTTATCACCCCCCAGTTTGTGAGGATGTTATTTGTAATGGGGTCACCATAAGGTGCCTTTATGATACAGGTTTGGATTATGATTCAGTTGTGAAGTCTAGCCTAGTGGACCCAAGTCAGTATACCACAGAAACAGTGGAAATACAAGGGGCGACTAAGGACATACCACTCATGACACTTCCCATCGCAAGGATAACGGTGAAAACTCGCTATGTGGAAGGAGAAATCAGAGCAGCAGTGATAGATGAACCAATCTACCCTCTGATATTGGGGTGTAGATACGTCTTCTTGGGGAATCCCGAGAAACCTGTGATCATGGCGACAGTGCAGACCAGGTCACAGAAGAAGGAGGAAGAAGGTGAACCTATAAATGCTCATCCAGAGGAGATGAGGAAGGCGCAGGCTGAGGATAGGACACTCAAGCCATGTTTTAAAAAATTGCCCAAATGCCACACACCTCCGAGCAAGGGGGAATATTTCATGAAGAACAGACTCTTATACAGGAAGGCCGGAACTGGAACAAATGGTCATAACCAGCTGGTTCTTCCCACTTCATATAGAGATAAAGTGATGGAACTCGGGCATGCGATTCCCTTCAGTGGTCACATGGGGATCAGCGCCACAGGACAGCGTATAGCTTGTCATTACTTCTGGCCAGGGATAACGGAGGATATAAAAAGATATGTCAAATCCTGCCCAGAATGTCAAAGGGTAGCTCCAAAGCACTGGACTGCTCCTGCCACTCTAGGGGAAATGCCCATAGTGGGAACACCTTTTGAGAGGGTTGCAGTGGATATTGTAGGACCTCTCACTCGGACCAAGAGGAGGAACAGTTACATCCTTACTCTGGTGGACACTTGTTCTATGTGGGGAGAGGCGGTAGCCCTGCCATCAATTGATTCAAAACATGTAGCAGAGGCACTACTTACAATATTTACCCGATTAGGATTCCCGCATCAAATCTTGACGGATAATGGTTCTCAGTTCAAGGGGAAACTAACGGAAGAAGTTTTTAAGCTATTTCAAGCCAGGCACTTTTATTGTAGTCCGTACCATCCACAAGGGAACGGCCAGGTAGAGAGGTTCAACGGGACTCTCATTTCTATCCTGAGAAAGCTGGCACACGAAAAACCGGATCTGTGGGATCAATTCCTGCCCGCCGCATTGTTTGCTTACCGGGAGGTACCACATAGTTCAACCGGGATGGCTCCCGCAACTCTGCTATTTGGGAGGCCAATAAAAGGTCCATTAGAAGCCCTATTAAGGACCTGGACAGATGAGAAGGCGGAAGAGACTGTTACCTCATCTTATCAATATGTGAACGAACTGACCAATCGTTTGAAAGCTGGATGGAAACTGGCAAATGATAATTTGAAGCAAGCCAGGAAGAAACATGCAGCATATTTTAATAGGAAGGCAAAGGACAGGGAACTGGCAGTCGGAGAGAAGGTGCTGCTTCTACTACCCGGAAGCCAGAATAAATTACAAATTGGTTGGCAAGGTCCATATACGGTTCTAGAGAAGGTGTCTAGAACAAACTATAAAATTGACAAAAAGGGGAAGGAAAAAGTTTATCATGTAAACCTGTTAAAGAAGTATCTGGACAGACCACTCCAGGAAAGCCCCCCCTTATTGACCTTGGCTATTGCAACCCAGATGCAAAAAGAACCACTCACCTCACATGAATACCCATTACATCCTTGTGAAACAGCAGCACAGGTAAAAGTCAGTAAGCACCTGACTAAAAACCAGAGGGAGAGAGTTCAAAAGGTTCTGGAGGAACATACAGATGTATTAACAGATAAACCAGGCCATACAAATTTGCTACAGTATGACATGAAACTGGTAGACTCAAACCCAATCTGTATGAGAGCCTATTCTATTCCGTTCGCGAAGGAGAAGGCATTGAAGGAAGAAATAGAGTATTTGTTGAAGGAGGGGATTATTTCGCACAGTGAATCATCTTTTAGTTCTAGTGTCGTTTTGTTGAGAAAACCGTCTGGGGAACACAGACTGTGCATAGATTACAGGAAACTGAATGCTGTCACAGAAGGACAAGTGGATCCATTACCAGACACAAAACAGCTATTTGCCAGACTGAACAAGGCAAAATACTTTTCAAAGGTGGATCTTAGTAAAGGCTATTACCAGATCCCAGTGAAGCCTGAAGTGAGACCTTATTTGGCTTTTAGCACTTCGGATGGACATTATGAATTCAATATGCTACCATTCGGACTGAAAAATGCTCCGAGTGTGTTTTCAAGGATGATGCGAAAATTGTTGGATCCCCTGAATAACCCATGTATCACAAATTTCATGGATGATATTCTCGTCGCCACCGAGACATTTGAAGAACACATTGAAGCTCTGGAGATGTTGTTTGATAGACTTCGGGAGGCGAACTTAACTGCTAGGCCAACAAAATGATGTATTGGATGCAAAGAGTTGGAATTCTTGGGACACACTGTATATCAGGGTAATATGACCCCTGATCCTAAGAACTTGGAAAAACTGCAGAGAGCACCTAGGCCACAAACAAAAAAAGACGTGCGATCATTCGTGTCGTTATGCGGATTTTATCAGAAATACATCAAAAATTTTAACGCTATTTGTGCTCCTCTGACTGATCTGACTCGCAAGGGACTTCCAGATAAAATTATTTGGACTGCACAATGTGAACTAGCGTTCCAAGAGTTAAAGGAAAAACTCACTAGCAAGCCTATTCTCAAACTGCCTGATTTGACACAGGACTTTGTCTTAAGAACCGATGCAAGTAATGTAGGACTCGGAGGGGCTTTGTTGCAAAGATCAGCTTCACCTGATGGGGAACTGAAACCAGTCGCTTATGCAAGCCGTAATTTGAATGTCGGTGCAGATTTCCTCAGTCGGCACCCCTGTGATCAAAATTAGAGTAGTGGCAGACGTGAGGAGTAATTTTACCTATGTGTATCGCTGGTTTTGGAACTTGCCATAGGCATGTTTTCAAGTGGGGAGATGTGTAGTGAAATTGACAGAGATGCAACGGTAAAATACCTCCAAGGATAACATATAAGGATAAAAAACATAATGCGTAGGCTGCTGATGTACATGATCGCCTAGACCGCGGGTCATCACCCTCCATAAAAATTGACTTGCTAGACAGGAGGGGAACGGCGGATCAAAAAGGAAAAAAATATGACTGGAAAGATTGCGTGAGACTAGAAAGGCGAAGGAGACGCAATTGGGGGGGAAACGGAGAAAAGTCACGTTTCCCAAGTTGACATAAAAAGTAAGCAACTCGACAGAAGGGACCATAGATATGTTACGCCACAGTCATTTATTGGACGCTTTTGCGATACCAAGCCCTTGATTTGAATTCAGCGGCTAAACGCAGATGTTAGGAATATTACAAAAATTAAAAAGTACTTTTTTCTTAATATTAATGTTAGGAATATAAAAATTAGTTTGCCGGATGGCCTATTCTGAGCAGTGAACTAATATGTTCTTAATTTTACAGACGGATAGATAATATTGAAGATAATGACAAAAGACAGTGTAGTTTACATCATCGACAGACTGTATTGAATCTAAAAGTGTCGCTATTTTGCACAAAAAAAACACGACCTCGAGACGCAGGTGTTCAAATCTACTTGGTATGGAGGAGAGGGGATATTGTGGTGGCTGTGTCTAAAAATAACTTTTAACGACAAAATTTTGGAGGGGAGAGAAAGGTTGGTTCAAAAATCAAGTACATTTTGTAGAAACACAAGTAGAGACGGACAGACTAACAGATAAACATCCATACTTGACTGAAGCATGACTGAAATGACTTTAGTGTAGGAAATTTGAAATTCAAATAAACCTAGGCAGTGATTGGCCACAGACAAGCATATTGTCGGCGCTTAGACGCGGATTTGGGGTCATTTCTCAATAGTTGTTCAGTGATAGACACAGATTTTAAAGTGTGGTGATTTCCATATGAAAGAAAGTGTAAGAATTTAGGGACGCCATACTATAGCCAGCAGCTCAGCTGAGTTTTTGCTAGCAATTCTGTGTTATTTATTCATAATCTGGTAAGATTGAAATTATTTCCTTATATATTTTGAATATTGTTTCATGTTCGAGTGATTTGATACTGCCATATCGAAATCTAGCCTTACAAACAAGTAGGGATTTGCTCTAGACCCCCCGCCCTAGTCAGGGTCTAGGGACCAACAATGTACATAAACTCCAGCAAGGATTATGCAAGACAGATCAAGTGTTGAGAATAATGAAACATATTACCTATCCTCTTTTAGGGCAGAAAACTAATAAATATTTTTCAGAATCTATAGTCTGGGAGGATCTATCTGATGTAAAACCACCATGGTAAATGTGCTGTTTGGTCAGAGAGATCTGACCTGTCTGTATGATGTGGTTGTTGTGTCAGTGTTGTGTCCAGACGTGGGTAGAGAATAGATTTTGACACATGGCCCATACTTTGATTGCAGAGCTGTGAGTTTCTGTTGTCAACAAAGCAGTGACTATTCAGTTGGTGACTTTACTCGAGTGTATCTGTGCAGTACTTGTGACAGAGACCACCATTATTGCCCGCCAGCACGGAGAGTGGGACCACCTGATTTCAGCACCAGAGCTACAACTACAAGATGAGTGAGCCTCTGGTCTGCTGGACATTCACCAACGCTGTGTAGTTACTAATACCCCCATAAAAATTCCCACCATTTTCTGGACACTGTGTAGTCAATATAGACAGGTGTGATGAGGCCACCCCAACAGCACAAACATTAACTATCCTCCCAAGTAGATGACTACTAGAACATTTTAATAAAACTAACTAGTATAGTACATATATATGTACACTATTGCATTTATGATATAATATTCCATGCATTTCTTTCATAATCTCTAAATCCTTTTAAGTTCTGGTCAACCTAAAAAATTGATCCAGAACAAAATAAATGTAATTCTATCAAAAAAATTTTACACACGTGAGTTAGTTCAGTGTATTTTAACATTTATTAATATTATTAGTCTTGTTAAATATCCGTGGGTATATCTATAACCTATTACACCACACTACATATCATAACCCTAGACACTTTACGTAGCCACATTCATTAAAAAAAATGAAGTGTGAGGTCGTAGTGGTAGCAAGAAAGGCCTTCTGACAATTCTCAACTACATTTTATCTCAGGAGCCTTCACAGCTGGCCTCATACAATTACAATTAGTAATATCACCATCATACAATACCATCAAACACCACTACAACACTGGAGAAAATTTGAAAGACTCATAGACAGTTCGATTTGGCATCAGTGTGGTAACATTTAATGTATCACATCATCATTTCACTATTTACATAGGTTCACTCTAATATTTAATTAACTACATTTTAACATTTCATCTCTGTGTGTGAAGTCTTTCACCAGCATCATTTTCACTTTCTACTAACATGTACTAACATTAAATATCTTGTCATATACTTGTTGAAGCCCTATTGTGATAGACGTAGTAGCAGTACTACTACTACTGGTAGTAGTAGTAGCTGTAGAAGTAGTAGTAGTAGTAGTAGTAGAAGTAGTGTAGTAGCAAAGCGGTTCTCGCCCCGTGTAGTTCCCGGGGGTCCCTGAAGAGATAAACCTCTGCAATAAGCATATTAATGTAAGGCATGCCCTAACAGATCTGAAGAGAAAATTCGTCCACCTCAAAATTCCTACGGGCTTATGGTCAGGGACCAGACTATTAATGCTTTGGTGCCGGCTTCCTGCAAGGTGACCAGCTGCATTGGTGACACCATGCTCCGTATGGAGCGAAAGTGGAAATAATAATTATGATGATGACGATAATGATGAAAGCTGTCTTCGTGACACGTCCTGTTGCACATTCAGAACTGGGTGCAATGGCCAATCTTATTACAAATTTATGTATTTCTTCTTTATATTTGTCTAAATTGTAATCTATATAATGTCAACCAGCGGTTCTGCGAACCGGAGAAATTTTAACAACCGGTTCGGGCCAACCGGTGCGGACTGACTGAATGACATCTCTGCTTGGAGTTGAACGACAAGCCATCAGTACATCCGTTTGTGTGTGAGTGCTTGAACTGGAGATACGTGGTTCTAGCTAGTCTTTCTCATTACTACATTCTGATGCAGGACACTTCATATTATCTGAGTCAGTTTTGTTGATGTGGAACATGGATATCATTTGGAATATTCTTATTTCCCTTTAATCCAAGTTTCATTATGACGCTTAGTTTTTGTTACCTTTAAGTTTAGGCCAAGAAACTGTCTTCCATATAAAATGTGCTGCCAGAGGCGTGTGATGGTGGTGATGGCGGTTAGGGGGGTGGAGGGATCGGCCCGATCTCGATATGAAGGCTGCTGATGTTTATTAGTCCCACTAGGTTATATGTTAGTAAACATGTCGAACGACATAATATTGCATGGTCATCCTATATGACCACCAACTAAGCACAGTGCAATAGTATATAGATGTGGAAGTGAACCTCTGTCTGTGAGGTTAATTACACCTTCATTGACTCTTGAAATCATCCACATACTTCCAGGGATTTGCCCTGTGGTGAAACATTGTTGAGAACCCAGCATTGAGAACTAAGCTTGGAGGAGTCATTTGAGCCTCAGACGTAACTCTGGTTTTACCTGATTGGCTGCATGCAGGATGATCTCACTTTGGGCCCTTGATAGACAGGGGGAGCTGATAAGTGGCTTTGTGTATCACGTGACAATTCCCTGGGAGAGCCCAGAACCAGAGCACACCACCATTTTAGCTCTGCATAGTTGGAGAGTCCTCTTGGATGACAGTTTGCCACGCGCTTCTTCCTTCTAGCTTGGGGTCAGATCTAATGATCATTGAAAAATGCAAGCCAGGTTGGAAAAACTGGAGCTCATGATTTCATCTCAACACGTTTCGGAATGGCAGAAAAGCCACAGGAAAAGCCTAGATCTACAGTGTAGATAATACCAAGGAGTCTTCACCTTTTCATTAGCTGCAAAAGAGCGAAAAGCTCAGCAGTTCCAGTAAAACAAGAACAACGAGTAAGTTTAGTGATGTATGTTCCTCCCACCAGTTGTATGATAGCAAATTTGGCTAACGACGAAATAAGTCAAATGTAGTGAGATACAGAGTGTTTCAAAATTATGTATACACACTTTGAATGTTGATAACTCAATTATCATATAAGATAGAATTATGGCATTTTCACATTTAAAGTCACAAATGTGCAGCCTGCAACAATGTAATGTTCACAGCGATGAACAACTGACTGTCATTCCGTATTTTTACTAAATGAATAGTGAAACATGTAGTTTTAATTTGATGTCTCAGGTCCCTCACTGCGCGCGTTTTGAGATGAGCACAACCTTGTATTAAAAATCAACAAACAAACAAAAAATCACTAGTAATAAATCTAATTGCGTTATTCATTTGTATCTAGCATTATTCCGCTCTCTGTTCTTGCAAAATAACAAAATTCTATATTAATTTATGTGTGAGTTACATGTGTTCGAATTTTGAAACACCCTGTATATCGGTCCCACTAAGTTATATGTTAAACTTGAGAAACGTATAAATAAGCTATATGTAGTCATGTATGTTTATCTCATTAAGTTATATGTTAATAAACTACTTGTCAAAGACCTAATTAGTCAATTATAGTGATGCATTTTAATTAGTCATAACAGGTTGTAGTGGTTTTGATGGTATTGTATGATGGTGATATTACTATGTGTGATGTATGAGGTCAGCTGTGAAGGCTCCTGAGTTAAAATGTAGCTGTGAATTTTCAGAAGGCCTTTCTTGCTACCACTACGACCTCACACCTATCTTTTTTTTTCTAATGAATGTGGCTACGTTAAAATCTAGGGTACTGAATGTAATGTGTTGTATTGACATATACAAACACACACACACAGATATTAAATAATATAATATTATCAATAAAATTTAGAACACAATGAACTAAATTCAGCTGGTGAAATTTTAGAAAGTAAATCTTTTTTAAATTTATTTGTTCTGAACCAAGGTTTTATTTTGGCCAGAACATATGAAAGATTTTGGAATTTATGAGTGAATGGCATGAATAAATGGCATGATAAATAAAAGGTGTGTACGTATACAATTTTCACGATTTGTTAATATTTCTACAGTTCATAATTTTATTTTCCCTGGGAGAACGATGAATAGATGTGCTGTTGGGGTGGCTTCATCCCTCCCTGTCTAAGCCTACCAAACATTGTCCATTAATGATGGAAGGAAATGGGATGTTTTAGTAGTAATTCACTTTGGGTGCTATGTCTATGAAGTTGGTGTAAATCCAGCAGACCAGCCTGCTTACGTAACTTTGAAAGAGTAGTTCTGGTGCTGGAATCTGGTGACCCCACCTCTCCGTGCTTGGGGGCAATATATCGGGTGGCCCCACCTCTCCGTGCTTGGGGCAATACAAGGCTGTTCTGCCGAGATGCGACACTGCACGGGTCCTCACTGTCAATTATTTACCCAGCATTTGACACCACCTTTTGGTGTCAACATAAAAAAAACTCACAGCTCTGAAATAAAGTATTGGTTTAGGTTCAGAACCTTACCTAAGGAGCCACTTCTACACGTAACAATTTACAATAACACCACTTAGACAGGGTCAGATCTCTCTGACCATACAACACATCTTACCAAGTTGGTTTCACATAGGATAAGTTCTCCCAGACTACATATTCCGAAATATGTTTATTAGCTTCTTGCCATAGGATAGGATAGGTGATATGTTCCACTGATCTCAACACTTGATCTGTCCTTCCTAATCCTTGCTGGAGTTTATATATATTGTTTGTCCCTAGACCCTGAACTAGGGCGGGGGGTCTAGAGCAAATCCTTACTTGTTGTAAGGCTAGATTTCGATATGGCAGTATCAAATCACTCGAAACATTAAACAATATTTAAAATATACAAAGAAATAATTTCAATCTTACCAGATTATGAATAAAGAACACAGAAATGCTAGCAAAACTCAGCTGAGCTGCTGGCTATAGTATGGCGTCCCTGAACTTATTTCTATTTACTTCATTGGAAATCACCACACTTAAAATTTACTGTGTCTATCACTGGACAACTATTGAGGAATGGCAAAAAAAGCGCGTCTGAGCGCTGATAATATGATTGTCTGTGGCCAATCAATGCCTTGTGTTTTTTCAAATTCAAATTTCCTACACTAAAGTCATTTCAGTCATGCTTCAGTCAAGTATGGATTTTTATCTGTTAGTCCGTCCGTCTCTACTTGCGTTTTCACAAAAAACGTACTTGGGTTTTGAACCAACCTATCCGTCCCCTCTACAAATTTTGTCTTTAAAGTTATTTTTAGCCACAGCTCCCACCAATGTCCCTCTCTTTCATTCTAACTAGATTTGAACACTTGAGTCTCAAGGTCGCGGTTTTTGTGCAAATTAGTGACATGTTTGATTCAATGCAGTCTTTCGCTGATGTGAACAACACAGTCTTTTGTCAATGTCTTCATTATTATCTATCCGTCTGTATAAATAAAAGCATATTATTTCACTGCTCAAAATGGGCCATCCGGCCAGCTAATTTTTTATATTCCTAACATCATTATTAAGAAAAAGTAACTTTTTCAAGGTTAGTTGTTTTTTTCGAAATATTTTCTAGAATCTTCTGTGAAACGTGTGCCGCTGCATTCAAATAAAGGACAAAATATTGCAAAAGCGTCCAAAAAATGACTGTTGCGTATAATAACTATGGTCCCTTTTGTCGATTTCGTTACCTTGTGTCAACTTGGGGACGTGACTTTTCCTCCGTTCCCCCCCCCCCCCACCCCAATTGCATCTTTTTAGCCTTGCTAGTTTCACGCAATTTTTCAGTCATATTTTTTCTTTTTTGATCCGCCGTTCTCATCCCGTTCAAATGGTAACCGTTCTAGCAATTTAATTTCCATGGCGGGTGATGACCCGCGGCGTGGGCGATCATGCCTTCTAGTAACTTACGCATTCTTTTTATCCCTACATTTTATCCTTTGGAGATATTTTTACGTTGTATCACTGTTAATTTTATGACACATCTCCCCACTTGAAAACATGCCTACGGCAAGTTCTAAAACCAGTGATACACATAGATAAAATCTCTCCTCACGTCTGCCATTACTCTAATTTTGATCACAGGGGTGCCGACTGAGGAAATCTGCACCGACATTCAATTTGCCTGGGATATATTGGATACTAAACTGATAAGGTTGAAGCAATAAAGACCACCTCAGCAATCTTGCGTTTTCATGCTTAGCCTGAGATAAGAATACGAGAGGCTGATGATCCGTCTCGACCACAAAAGTCCTACCATACAGATAGATTTGAAACTTCTTTATTGCCCAGATTAACGCTAAACATTCTTTTTCGCTTGTGGAGTATCCTTGTTCCGCCTTATTCAATTTGCGGCTTGCATAAGCGACTGGTTTCAGTTCCCCATCAGGTGAAGATGATCTTTGCAACAAAGCCCCTCCGAGTCCTACATTACTTGCATCGGTTCTTAAGACAAAGTCCTGTGTCAAATCAGGCAGTTTGAGAATAGGCTTGCTAGTGAGTTTTTCCTTTAACTCTTGGAACGCTAGTTCACTTTGTGCAGTCCAAATAATTTTATCTGGAAGTCCCTTGCGAGTCAGATCAGTCAGAGGAGCACAAATAGCGTTAAAATTTTTGATGTATTTCTGATAAAATCCGCATAACGACACGAATGATCGCACGTCCTTTTTTGTTTGTGGCCTAGGTGCTCTCTGCAGTTTTTCCAAATTCTTAGGATCAGGGGTCATATTACCCTGATATACAGTGTGCCCCAAGAATTCCAACTCTTTGCATCCAATACAACATTTTGTTGGCCTAGCAGTTAAGTTCGCCTCCCTAAGTCTATTAAATAACATCTCTAGAGCTTCAATGTGTTCTTCAAATGTCTCTGTGGCGACGAGAATATCATCCATGAAATTCGTGATACATGGGTTATTCAGGGGATCCAACAATTTGCGCATCATCCTTGAAAATACACTCGGAGCATTTTTCAGTCCGAATGGTAGCATATTGAATTCATAATGTCCATCCGAAGTGCTAAAAGCCAAATAAGGTCTCACTTCAGGCTTCACTGGGATCTGGTAATAGCCTTTACTAAGATCCACCTTTGAAAAGTATTTTGCCTTGTTCAGTCTGGCAAATAACTGTTTTGTGTCTGGTAATGGATCCACTTGTCCTTCTGTGACAGCATTCAGTTTCCTGTAATCTATGCACAGTCTGTGTTCCCCATGCGGTTTTCTCAACAAAACGACACTAGAACTAAAAGATGATTCACTGTGCGAAATAATCCCCTCCTTCAACAAATACTCTATTTCTTCCTTCAATGCCTTCTCCTTCGCCAACGGAATAGAATAGGCTCTCATACAGATTGGGTTTGAGTCTACCAGTTTCATGTCATACTGTAGCAAATTTGTATGGCCTGGTTTATCTGTTAATACATCTGTATGTTCCTCCAGAACCTGTTGAACTCTCTCCCTCTGTTTTTTAGTCAGGTGCTTACTGACTTTTACCTGTGCTGCTGTTTCACAAGGATGTAATGGGTATTCATGTGAGGTGAGTGGTTCCTTTTGCATTTGAGTTGCGATAGCTAAGGTCAGTAAGGGGGTGCTTTCCTGGAGTGGTCTGTCCAGATACTTCTTTAACAGGTTTACATGATAAACTTTCTCCTTCCCCTTTTTGTCAATTTTATAGTTTGTTCTAGACACCTTCTCTAGAACCGTATATGGACCTTGCCATCCAATTTGTAATTTATTCTGGCTACCGGGTAGTAGAAGCAGCACCTTCTCTCCCACAGCTAGTTCTCTGTCCTTTGCCTTCCTATTAAAATATGCTGCATGTTTCTTCCTGGCTTGTTTCAAATTATCATTTGCCAGTTTCCATCCAGCTTTCAAACGAGTGGTCAGTTCGTTCACGTATTGATAAGATGAGGTAACAGGTTCTTCCGCCTTCTCATCTGTCCAGGTCCTTAATAAAGTTACATCTGGATCTTTAATTTATCATACTTATTTTTCATGGAACCCATCGGGTCCCGTCCATTAGAAGCTTTATAATGAGGACTTTTCTTCCTAGAATCATCACTCACAAATCGACCACTACCAATTTTTTTCTGGGGTTTGTCTCCCCACTTGAGATTGCTTATGAGAGATCTTCGCTCTCTTTTCTGTTCTTCCAGTTTATATAAGTCTGACCGAGGGATTGTCATCTTATCCTGGGTAAAATTTACTCTTTGTACTCGTCGCATAGTGGCCATGTTAATCCATTCAAGTGAAGACTGGGTGTGAAAAGGGGGCTCCCATTCCACTTTGTCTACCCGAGTATAATTAGTTTTCCTTTCAGGCCTAAAGTTGCCCCGTGGCGTTTCTAGGTCCTGCACATATTTTCCCTTTGTGGGTGTTCCCTCATGAAATACGCCACATGCTTCTACAAAGTTTTCAACATCGACATTTACGTCGGGCCAATAGTATTTTCGAGCAATCTTTTGGCAGATGGTACCGACTTTCTCATGGTCACCATCTTTTCCAACATGTAAGCTCCTTATTAAGTTTGCCCTATATATCTTGGGAAGAACTAACTGTCCGTGACCAGTGGATCTAGTTCCTGTCTTCCTGTATAATAATCTGTTCTTCACAAAGTACTCTCCCTTGCTTGGAGGTGTGTGGCTTTGGGCAATTTTTTAAAACATGGCTTGAGTGTCCTATCCTCAGCCTGCGCCTTCCTCATCTCCTCTGGATGAGCATTTATAGGTTCACCTTCTTCCTCCTTCTTCTGTGACCTGGTCTGCACTGTCGCCATGATCACAGGTTTCTCGGGATTCCCCAAGAAGACGTATCTACACCCCAATATCAGAGGGTAGATTGGTTCATCTATCACTGCTGCTCTGATTTCTCCTTCCACATAGCGAGTTTTCACCGTTATCCTTGCGATGGGAAGTGTCATGAGTGGTATGTCCTTAGTCGCCCCTTGTATTTCCACTGTTTCTGTGGTATACTGACTTGGGTCCACTAGGCTAGACTTCACAACTGAATCATAATCCAAACCTGTATCATAAAGGCACCTTATGGTGACCCCATTACAAATAACATCCTCACAAACTGGGGGGTGATAAGGTTCCTGTTGTCCATTAGGATTAACCTTTAATCTTTGCGTCCCCGACTTCATTGCAGCAATGTTTGAAGGTTTCCTTCTACAAAATTCGGTGTTATGGTTATCTTTCTTGCACCATTTACACCATCTTTTTCCTTGGTTAAACGGTTTCCTTTCATTATTTTTTTGGTCATTGAACTGTGAGTTTCTGTCGCGATAGTCATTTCTTGGCCGCTCAAAGTTTGTCCTACCTCTATTTCCCTGCTCTCTATTATCAAATTTATTAAATTGCTGTGGAGCTTTAAAATTATCTATGTGCTTCTTTTTAGCACCACTTACCTCTGCCTGGGCTGCCTGATACCTCTCAGCGACATTTAAAACCTCTCCCAATTTCTCTGCACCTTGTTCCATGAGAAATTTTCTCATGTCTGGAGCCATGGACTCTCTCAATTGCTCAATCATGATCATTTCTTTAAGATCTTGGGTCTTCCCCAGAGCAGTCCATTTCTCCAAATAGGTTTCCAGTCTAGCAGAGAATTGGTGGTATGTCTCCCCAGACAACAGTTTGGCATTTCTAAATTTCTTACGATAAAATTCACCATTCTTCTCGTACCTTAATAACAGAGCCTGCTTTAACATGTCATAATTGTCTTGGTCTTCCCTGTTCATTTTAGCAAAGACTTCATAAGAAGTACCTCTCAGTCCTTGTGATAACTTTAAACTCCACCTCTCTCTCTCTAACCCATATGTAGTAGCTAATAACTCAAAACGTCCTAGGTACCCCTCTATGTCATCGTCTTTTTCAACAAAATGGTCTAAATGAAACCCCATAGCTGAGTTTGAGGCTCCCAGACTGGGCGTAGCATCTGAGGCAAAAGGGCTGGCACCATTTTCAGGAGCCTGGCCTTGTAATTCCAGCTCCCTTAGTCGTAATTCGTGCTCCCTTTGCAACCTTCTATCTTCTGCCTCCCTTTCGGCAGTCAATCTTTTTTCTTCTGCCTCCCTTTGCTGTCTTTTGTCTTCTGCCTCAATCTGCAGCCTCTTAATTTCTCTATCAGCCTCTAACCTCTTCTCTTCAGCCAACCTTTCAGACTCTAATTTTCTTTCAGCCTCTTTTTCTAATCTTCTTTCTTCCCGTTCAATATACTTATCACATTCAGCCGTTACGTATTGAATTAAAATCTGACCATCCATTCCCATCTCCTTTGCGGTCAGCACAGCAGCTGATCTAAATTTTGCCAGCTCCGCCATACTTTTTAAACAAATCTAGCAATAAGCAAAGTAAAATTTCCAACCACTAAAGTACTTATAATTACTCTAGACTAAAATAATTCTAATTAATTAATTAACTAACACTGGCTGTGAAGATTCACCAACTTCTAATTGCCCTTTTAATTTAAAGGGACACTTTTAATTTTAAGGGAATTTTACAATTTTGTTCCCCTAATTTTATTTCTCCCACCAGGAGATCCTTATATTACTGTTTATGCTAATTATCCCTGGACAAGACCCCAATATATGTAGTGGTTTTGATGGTATTGTATGATGGTGATATTACTAAGTGTGATGTATGAGGTCAGCTGTGAAGGCTCCTGAGATAAAATGTAGCTGTGAATTTTCAGAAGGCCTTTCTTGCTACCACTACGACCTCACACCTATCTTTTTTTTTCTAATGAATGTGGCTACGTTAAAATCTAGGGTACTGAATGTAATGTGTTGTATTGACATATACAAACACACACACACAGATATTAAATAATATAATATTATCAATAAAATTTAGAACACAATGAACTAAATTCAGCTGGTGAAATTTTAGAAAGTAAATCTTTTTTAAATTTATTTGTTCTGAACCAAGGTTTTATTTTGGCCAGAACATATGAAAGATTTTGGAATTTATGAGTGAATGGCATGAATAAATGGCATGATAAATAAAAGGTGTGTACGTATACAATTTTCACGATTTGTTAATATTTCTACAGTTCATAATTTTATTTTCCCTGGGAGAACGATGAATAGATGTGCTGTTGGGGTGGCTTCATCCCTCCCTGTCTAAGCCTACCAAACATTGTCCATTAATGATGGAAGGAAATGGGATGTTTTAGTAGTAATTCACTTTGGGTGCTATGTCTATGAAGTTGGTGTAAATCCAGCAGACCAGCCTGCTTACGTAACTTTGAAAGAGTAGTTCTGGTGCTGGAATCTGGTGGCCCCACCTCTCCGTGCTTGGGGGCAATATATCGGGTGGCCCCACCTCTCCGTGCTTGGGGCAATACAAGGCTGTTCTGCCGAGATGCGACACTGCACGGGTCCTCACTGTCAATTATTTACCCAGCATTTGACACCACCTTTTGGTGTCAACATAAAAAACTCACAGCTCTGAAATAAAGTATTGGTTTAGGTTCAGAACCTTACCTAAGGAGCCACTTCTACACGTAACAATTTACAATAACACCACTTAGACAGGGTCAGATCTCTCTGACCATACAACACATCTTACCAAGTTGGTTTCACATAGGATAAGTTCTCCCAGACTACATATTCCGAAATATGTTTATTAGCTTCTTGCCATAGGATAGGATAGGTGATATGTTCCACTGATCTCAACACTTGATCTGTCCTTCCTAATCCTTGCTGGAGTTTATATATATTGTTTGTCCCTAGACCCTGAACTAGGGCGGGGGGTCTAGAGCAAATCCTTACTTGTTGTAAGGCTAGATTTCGATATGGCAGTATCAAATCACTCGAAACATTAAACAATATTTAAAATATACAAAGAAATATTTTCAATCTTACCAGATTATGAATAAAGAACACAGAAATGCTAGCAAAACTCAGCTGAGCTGCTGGCTATAGTATGGCGTCCCTGAACTTATTTCTATTTACTTCATTGGAAATCACCACACTTAAAATTTACTGTGTCTATCACTGGACAACTATTGAGGAATGGCAAAAAAAAAGCGCGTCTGAGCGCTGATAATATGATTGTCTGTGGCCAATCAATGCCTTGTGTTTTTTTCAAATTCAAATTTCCTACACTAAAGTCATTTCAGTCATGCTTCAGTCAAGTATGGATTTTTATCTGTTAGTCCGTCCGTCTCTACTTGCGTTTTCACAAAAACGTACTTGGTTTTTGAACCAACCTATCCGTCCCCTCTACAAATTTTGTCTTTAAAGTTATTTTTAGCCACAGCTCCCACCAATGTCCCTCTCTTTCATTCTAACTAGATTTGAACACTTGAGTCTCAAGGTCGCGTTTTTTGTGCAAATTAGTGACATGTTTGATTCAATGCAGTCTTTCGCTGATGTGAACAACACAGTCTTTTGTCAATGTCTTCATTATTATCTATCCGTCTGTATAAATAAAAGCATATTATTTCACTGCTCAAAATGGGCCATCCGGCCAGCTAATTTTTATATTCCTAACATCATTATTAAGAAAAAGTAACTTTTTCAAGGTTAGTTGTTTTTTTTTTCGAAATATTTTCTAGAATCTTCTGTGAAACGTGTGCCGCTGCATTCAAATAAAGGACAAAATATTGCAAAAGCGTCCAAAAAATGACTGTTGCGTATAATAACTATGGTCCCTTTTGTCGATTTCGTTACCTTGTGTCAACTTGGGGACGTGACTTTTCCCCCGCCCCCCCCCCCCCCCCCCCCCCCCAATTGCATCTTTTTAGCCTTGCTAGTTTCACGCAATTTTTCAGTCATATTTTTTCCTTTTTGATCCGCCGTTCTCATCCCGTTCAAATGGTAACCGTTCTAGCAATTTAATTTCCATGGCGGGTGATGACCCGCGGCGTGGGCGATCATGCCTTCTAGTAACTTACGCATTCTTTTTATCCCTACATTTTATCCTTTGGAGATATTTTTACGTTGTATCACTGTTAATTTTATGACACAGGTTATAGCAGGATTGAAATGATGCCACAAGGTCACCAATGTGTAACTGTTGACAAGAACCAGACACGTGCCAGTGGAATAGGAGATACTAAGACGCTGGCGATGTAAAGGACACAGACTGAAGAAACCTGTTAATAGCATTACACGGCAGTCTTTGTTCTGGAATCACCATGGTAAGAGATGCAGAGGTAGACCCAAAAAAAACACACACATGGAAAAGAGAACTGAAGACAGAAATTAAAATAGTGGGAAAGACATGGATGGCACAGGACAGGAAGACTTAAGATGTGTTTGTTCAAGGCCTATGCTCCTTGGGGAGCTAAAAGGCATTGAGTGGTTGATAACAGATTATACAGTAATAAGTATCTTGAACGAAAACATTAAGTCAAATGTAGTACAGTAATGTATATTATTCCCACTAGGTTATATGTAGGCGAACATGTCTCTCCACAGCTTCCTGTCTCTTACTCGTCTGCTTTAGACCCCTTCCATGCCATAACGACAAACCACCCAATATTTTTTTTTTTTTACTTTGCCATCTTGTATCTTTTCTCCGTCGATCTTGCCGGTTGCGACAGTATACATATAACTCATATTTCCTATTTTCACTGCGGAATATGTATCTAAATACCCACGTTTGCTGGTCTTAGTAAGAGATCGTGTTAAAAATAGTTTTTACCTTGAGGTTCCAAATTTCAATGCGTGTTATCGATGACTACTTACACACAATCTACTCATTCAAGTAGCACACTTAGTCACAAGCTCAAACGCATACAAATGCCAGAACTGAGAATAAATGTTTTGACATAAAGCGAGCCTAAAATCTGGATGCTTCTATCCACGTTTATTGCTAGTTTCAACCGATGCTTACATGTTGGCTCATAAATCAGTCTTCTGCCCCGTTATTCATAATGCAGACCAAACTCGGCGTCCCTGTTGGAAGCAGGGAGCCAAATCTTTATAAAACTGGCCAAATTTGCATGCAATTTGCTTGTCACGAGAATGCCTCTGAAGGAAAACTGGTTTTCAAGTATTTTTCTCTCGGTTTTTTCCCCCGTGTTGTTTTTTTATTTACAAACCGTTCTTGTCTTCACAATCGCCTTTCAGAGCGCATTAGTTTAAGGCCACGACATGGAGCATGCGCCCAAAGGGACATCCGTTGTAGCGTGATGACTAGGCCGCGGTAATGCCCAAGGATGGAGGACGTGCAGGCTGCATCATCATTAACGCTAATGAATGTCGACCTAGACCCCGAATGTAGCGTAATTTCCAGAGCGTATTGCTAGACGAGTGACATTTATTCATTTTCTTGTCTTCCTTTTATGGGCAATACAAAATATAATGGCTAATGACGTTGTGTAAGGGGTCACATTTTTTGCTCCTCCTTTTGCGGTTTCTATTTTTATTTTTGTTCCCTCTGGTTTTGTTTCTATTTATTTCTTGTTTATCTGTCACGCCACGTTTCAACTAAATGACAAGACTCAACAAACGGCCATTATTACTTGATCATTTTGTTGACGGTTGAAAGGAGGCCATCAAAATAAATTCATCTCTCTGTCTCTCTAGCGCTCTCTCTCTCTCTCTCTCTCTCTCTCTCTCTCTCTCTCTCTCTCTCTCTCTCTCTGTGTGTTACTGCTCTTCATTCCATGTGGAATATAAGGCTGCGCGTGTAAACAATTTCTGATTTTGGACCGGCTTTCTCAATTCTGCCCATGTTAGTCCAAACGCATTAGCTTCCTCTCATAAGTCATGTGACTTCCTTGCAAACTATTACTCGAACTACAATATACACATCATATTACAGGGGACCCCAAGATGCAGCAATAGTGAATTTTTTTTTGCAGTCAAAGCGACTCAAGCTAGCTTGGACTGCCTGCGTATCATTATCTCTCCGCATGAATTAACCAGAGCTGGTCAAGGACCGAAATTGCTTCCAAAAACCTCCTCCGTATTCGTGGTGCAGTCCTGGAAACAGTCTGCAGCAGTGCAGGCTGGACTGAGCAAGCAGCCATGGCGAAACTGGGAAGTCGCAACGCCCCCCCCCCCCCCTCCCCCCCTGCCCCCCCCCCCCCCCCCCCCCCCACCCCCCCCCCCCCCCCCCACCCCCGCCCCGCCCACCCCCCCCCCCTCCCCCCCCCCCTCCCCCGCCCCCCCCCCACCCACCCCCCTCCGCCCCCCCGGCTTAAAAAATGCCGTGCAGAAGAAAAGGATGTGTCTTAGACCGTCCTTCTAAATGCAAATCATTAAACAGCTTAGGCGCTTTAAACAACACAGTAAAACGCAACCACCGTGACCTTTTTAGGACGAACGAAGAAGAGAACTTTATTCATTACGTTGAGGACATCAATTGAACTTTATTCTTAGCCTTTGAGAGTTTCATCTTAAAACACAGCGTTGATGAAATGTGAAACTGTAAAATGTTTTTATTTTGACAGCAAAACGAGTTTAATGTGAAATTCAAGCTCAATGTTTAATGGAACTTTATTCTGTAGCGTTGCATGAGTAATGTATTATTCTCTCCGTTTTATTTATGAACTTTATGTAGCGTTTGTTTAAAAACTTTGTTCTATCGTATGTTAGAGACTTTAGGACGAAATTAAAGGCCCTTTATTCTTAAGCGTTGAAACTTTCTCAGTTTTTCTCGTATTCAAGTTCTTTCCGTACAAGTTCTGGATTATTTGCACACTTGACTTTCCATGCATCCGTGACCTGCATTAGGCGTCAATACGAACAAAAATATCCAACGTTTTTTTTTTTTTTTTGGCCCCCCCCCCCACCCCCCATTCACCCCCCCCCCCCCCAAAAGAGCTACAGTACTTTGCAAAAAAAAATGGCAGTCATATTTTCGCAAGGATGTAGAAGCAAATAATAATAAAAACTGTATGTCCAGAGGAAGATTGGTATCTCCACTATCTATTAACAGTGGTTTCAGTACAATATAATGTTGCCTTCTCCAGCAAGGCAAGCCTGGATGCGGCGAGGCATACTTCCTACAAATGTTTGTAGGTAATTGAGAGTCAGACTGTCCCAGTATTTTTCAGCTACCTTCTTCAATTGTTCAACGTCTCTGAGTCCACTCTTTTTTAAATTATTCTTGCGCAGTGCCGTCACGTTTTCAATTGGGTTTTGTCCGGGACTGTTACTGGGCCACTTCAGCACTATCACATCCTTCTCTTGCAGCCATGCTTTGGGGGTATGAGCTGTATGATTTGGGTCATTGTCATGTTGAAATGTGCACCCATCGGGGTACATGACCTGCATAAATGGCAGAAGGTGTCCCTCTAGTATGTCGATGTACCTTTCTTTCGTGAGAATTCCTGTGAAAAACACACATGGGGTGCACCTTTGCTGACACCCCTACCCAAAGATGGAATTTCTAGGTATGTTTATTCGCTGGTACACAGGCGTTACAGAGCCTTTCGTCCAAATATTTATTTGAGCAGGATAAGACCAAAGAGAACTTTCATTCTGAAAAAATCACATTGTCCCATGACAAATTTTGGTGTTCGTGGCACCAGTTCAAGCGCATCTGTTTGTGAGTCTCTGTGAGCAATGGTGACGAAATTACCCGCTTTTTTGTGTAATTCATCCTGTGTAGCTCCCGGTGGACGCCATCTCTATATAACACTGGGCTTCCCAACTCGATCATGCGCTGCCGTATGTTTTCTACACTCTTCATTGGCCCAGCCCGAACGATTTGGGCGAGACACCGATGGTCCTTTGTGACCAAAATTCTTGGCCTCCCACTACCTTCTTTTCGCTCGATTAAATTACCTGCTTTTAATTTACTCACAACTCTGTAGACAGTCCGCTCAGGAATGTTCAAGGTTTTAGAAATGTTGGAACATGTTTGATTTCCTTCATTCCAAAGCTGTGAAATTAACATACACTTTGACTTTGTATCCATTTTCTGCCACTAGCATTAGAAATTGTCGTCTGCTCTTATATCAAGGGACGTTACTCTACGCTAATTTTTGTTTTACTTTTGGTAGTGTTTGCTCACTTAAGTGGAGTGCAAATTTGGGGCAGAACATGCATATTTAATTAGATTTCAGCTTATTTAGCTGAGCAATATGACTGCCATTTTTTTTTTGCAAAGTACTGTATATTCCCTCAACTAAATTATGTCAAGTGTTCCTGTCACGTGCCATCAACTCCAGGTTTTTTCCACGTCTTCAGTTTTCCTCTTGATGTTTTTTGTTGTTTTGGCCCAGCTCTGCGTCTATTATCCTCATGATTCCCAGAATAAGGACTTGCTAGTAATGTTTCTCATTAGGTTTCCTAAATGTGTGAGTCCTATTATTCGCTAGAGTTTTCTTCTCATGTCGTCTTCCACTAGCTCTTGTCTGATTCTTGTCAGTTCCGCACTGGTGCCCTGGCCCAACCATTTCAGTCCTTCCACTCTACACAAACACTCAGTTAAACAAACACTCAGTTATACAAACACTCAGTTATACAAACACTCAGTTATACAAACACTCAGTTATGAAAGTCTGCAGTGCCGGATTAAGGCCAACTGATGCCCTAAGTACAGCCCAACAACGGTGCCCCCCCCCCTTTCCGCCCTTCAATAGCTTAAGCGGAGAAGCTACATTGAAATGCAATTTTCGTTATTAATCAATGGATTTCAATTAAAATGCACAGACTTAACCTGCATCAATCACAGACTTAACCTACACCAATCACAGACTTAACCTACATCAATCACAGACTTAACCTACATCAATCACAGACTTAACCTACATCAAACACAGATTTAACCTGCATACGCTTAATGAAAAGTTTGATGGTATTGTATAATTGTTTGCCATGGAAACGGCAGTTATATTGAATTCTATTGTTCTATTTCAATTTACTAAGGCTTTTTTTTATTTATTAAGCTATTAATCAACCTGCTGCAGGCGGTTTGGAAGCAAATCGCTTTGTGTGGATTTTTAACAATGGTATAAGCGCCGTACCGTTCAGAAAGCAATGGCAGACTACTGAATGAAAAAATTGCCTAGAAAAATCACAAACAGCCAATAAAAGCTGGGGTTGATTGCCACGTCCTGTAAAGGATAAGCAACTAACTAACTTTTTTAAGCTATCAATACCAAATTTAAACAGAATGTTTATTATTATATTTTAACACTTTAATCTGATTGAATTTTTGATAGATTACGTCGATCCTGAGAAATAGAACTCTAAAGTTTGAATCGAAAAATGATAACCATTTTTTCAGAATTTCACAACATTATTTGCAATAAATAAAAATGTTGATAAGATATTTTAAAAATCGGCTGTGATAAAAGTTTTATAATATAATGGAAAGTATTTGGGCCAAATCTCATACTGATTGACTAAAAAACGTGCAAGTTATAAGAATATTAATAACAAAAAACAAGGTTCTGAGAAAATCTTGATTTTCTTCAAATTTCTGAAGAAAATATTTTTTACAAAATCAAAATACACCTACTTAGAATGTGTTCTGACAAATAGTTTTCACATATTTAGTTTCAGGAGAATATAAATTATCTGTATATGGAATAACTCTAATTTTAATTTTTGTGCTTTTTGACTTAAAACGCGGTGTATCTCCTTCCCTTAACTGACAAGACATAAAGACTCCATAACCGCTGAAGGTGAAATAAGAGGCTAAACCTTCAGTTTTCTTCCAGGCCAGACCCCACTGACATTCATGCAGAAAAACGTTTGTAAAACAGTTAAGCATACTGAAATATAGGTCTATGTATGACACTTTCAAACTTTTAAACTTTAATCACTCACCATACCAAAGACTTTTTTTTTTTTTTTTTTTTAAGCAATTCAGGTTTAAGTCGAACACGACACATAAAGACACACAAAAAGAATTCAACTCGTCGAGTGTGGCAGTGAAAGAGTTGAGAGTTATGGGCATGATAGATAGGGGACAAATATCTGCGGTGACCCCTTCCTTTGGTGCCATAAGCACGTGTTTATTTTGCTCAATGGTTAATCCAGTATTGACAGTCTGTAACACATTGATTGTTGTTTTTGTTGTTCTCCATGTTTCACGGCAATACAATATCAAGATTTCCTGTATCCACTGTTCAACATGACATGATATCAATTCCAGAGTTCACTATCTAAATGGAGCCGCGCTAGCGTAGTGGTTACAACACCGCTCTGGCGACCGGATGATTCAGGATCAAACCCGGGCGACGGCATTTGAGGATTTTTCGTCGACCGGGATTTGGACTGGATTAACTCGAGACCTGGCGATGACATTTGAAGGAGTGTCGTCGACCAGGGATTGGCGGCTCCTGAGCCGACCCAGCTCTAATGGGTACCTCCGAAATCGGCGAGTATCTGCCTGAATGGCGAGGGACACCTGTCTCTGTACAAGAAAAGGGATACTCACGTAAAATCAATGTCAGGTTAGACATTAATAATAACCTGAGATTTCGCCTCGAGTATTAGCGGGCGTATGGAAACAAAAACAAAGAAAAAAAAAAACTATCTAAATGCACATACAAAATAAATAATCAGATTAATAAATAAAAATTTCTGGAAGAAAACGTTATTTTGTACACACAACATTTTTAGTATTCTACGAGGCGTGTTCAAATGAAACCCGACCGTGCTGTGCCAAGTGGACATTCGTAGGAGGAGCATGATGACGTCACATCTGACGTAATAAGCACATACGAATGTACAAGTGTGTAAGTGTTCATTCTCCTAGTATTCATTGGTAGTGCTGCAGACCGTTAAAATAATGGCCGGTGTGATAAGGAATCCGTCCAAGGTCGATCAGCGAGCGGTGATTCAGTTCCTAACAGCCGAAGGATGTCGACCAGTCGACATTCATCGCCGAATGAAAGCAGTGTATGGTGACAAAAGTGTGTCTAAGACTACAGTGAAATACTGGGCACGAATGTTTCGAGAAGGACGTCAGTTAACAAAAGATCTTCCGCGGCCAGGTCAGGTGCATATTGTTGCGACAGAAGAAGCCATCGCCGAGATTGATGCAGCAATACGGGTGGACCGTCGTCGGAGCTTACGTTCGCTAGCAGAGGAATTCGCTGTGTCTCTTGGGACAGTTCAAATGGTGGTTTGGAAGAAACTGAAGTATCGAAAGGTGTGTTCACAATGGGTCCCACGGATGCTGACCGATCACCATAAGGAAGAACGCATGGGGTGGAGTTTGAACCACCTGCTGCGTTACGAAGAGGAGGGTGATGCATTTCTGTTGCGCATAGTGGCAGGCGATGAGTCGTGGTGCCACCACTTTGAGCCGTGCAGCAAATCAGCAAGCATGCAATGGAAACATCCCGGATCACCAAAACCCAAAAAATTCAAGTCACAGATTTCCGCCGGTAAGGTTATGCTGACTGCATTTTTTTACCATGAAGGGCTTCTATTGGTAGACTTTAAAGAGCCTGGCGTGAACATCAATGCCATCCGCTACAAAGACACACTAGACAACCTGCATACAGCCATCAGGAATAAACGACCCGGCATGCTTTCGGGTGGTGTGATTCTGTTGCACGACAATGCTCGTTCACATGTTGCGAACATTGTGCAGGAAGCGTTAGCAAGGAAAAGGTGGGAAGTTCTGCCACACCCAGCCTACAGCCCCGATCTGTCACCATGTGACTTTCATTTGTTCGGACCCTTTAAAAAATCTCTAAAGGGACAACGATTTGACTCCGATGCAGACGTCAGGGCCTCTGTGACCAAATGGTTCAATAAGCAACCAAAGTCATTTTTCTCGGACGGCATCCGCCGTCTACCCAAGTAGTGGGATGCGTGTCTGAATGCCTATGGTGACTATTTCTAAAGAACCCCAGTGGGTACTTGCTTCATAACAATTGCTGTATTTAATTCTATTACTCCTGCTGATGTACCTTACATATATTTGTTATAAAGCCACTGGGACGGGTTTCATTTGAACACACCTCGTAAAGTTTTTAAATATTTATCAGATCTCACTTTAAAAATAAAACAGAAGCGAGACCCTTGTTTCTCGTTAACTAACAGTTTTATTCCTGGTACAGTCTTTGAAAGTGATGCCAGCATGTCATGATCAGCCTTCCGTTTTATTTGTTTGTTTCCTTGATCTGGATTTAATTTAAAACAGGGCAATCCGTTTTGTCTACAATTCCCAGCTTTATGTCTTCGGTAATTTTTTCTACTTTTGGAATGTTTCAGTAAGATAATATAGTTATTTGTCAAATATTCCTCGTGCCCCTCGAAATGCTTCTCTTACCCCCTAGGGCGTTTAAGTACCCCAGACCTTGCCACTGCTCAAGAAGTTAACCCACTTCAGGTCGTCACAATTCGATCGAGACACCTCATTAAGCGTCTGACGTGGATCTCTCACAATCGATCAAATTAAAAGAAAAAGACACACACACACACAGCTTACAGATAAAATGCCGTAACCAGGGCTATGGAGTTGGAGCTGGGAGTCGTGGAGTCGGTCGTATTTATCGGAGTCGTGGAGTCGTATTTATCGGAGTCGTGGAGTCGGTCGTATTTATCGGAGTCGTGGAGTCGGTCGTATTTATCGGAGTCGGTAAAAAGTGTCAGCAGTCGGAGTTGGAAAATTATTTGGCCGACTCCATAACCCTGGACTCCACAACCCTGGACTCCACAACCCTGGACTCCACAACCCTGGCCGTAACGAATCAACCCGTAGTGTCGACTCCTTATACAGGATTTTCCTGCATCTTCGAGTGCTCTGACTGCATTAACTCTCCCAATGCATCTCTATCCAAAGCCCTACGTTGAATACATTTAGTTTTTTTTTTGTATTTGTTGTCTCACCAAGAGCTAAAGTTCAGTGATAGTGGATCAAAGACAAGACAACATTGAGTTTTTTGTTGTTGTTTAAAATAGAGTTACACTGCTGCCTGTGTAGTGCGTGTGCCATAAAGTTTGTCGGTACCATGCTCATACATAGTCTATTTTTCAGTAAGTGTTCCAGTACTTGTGTCCAGGGTCGTCGGATTCAGGTCTGGCCTTAGGCCGATTTAACCGATTTAGCCCAATCGGACACCGCGCTCATATGCGTCCCCGCTTTACAAGAAAAAATGAATGCCATACAAAGCAAGTTGGGTTGGAGGATTCTATTCAAGATCATTCACAAAGATAAAAATGATGTATAATTACATTCACTTACTCTTGTTGTAATTAAATTCTCGATCGATCGATCGAGAGAGAGAGAGAGATAGCGAGAGAGAGAGAGAGAGAGAGAGATAGAGAAAGAGAGAGAGAGAGAGAGAGAGAGAGAGAGAGAGAGAGAGAGAGAGAGAGAGAGAGAGAGAGAGAGAGGTAAAGAGAGATTATGGTTCGAAAATTCACGACAACGAACTTGTCAAGTCTGTAAAGTTAGATGGTTGTATCAAAGTTGTATCCACATGGTGGTCCTGGAAACAGGCTGTCTGGCTGAGAGAGTAGGGATCGAAGAGGGAAGGCAAACCCGGTCCCCAAAAATGCCATGCTGAAGTCGGATGTGTCGGCCGAAAGGCGCAGATATCGCAGCTCCGGTGTAAACAGACACAACGCAACCAACGTCCTTTTCAGGACGAACGAGGAAGAAGAAGAAGAGTATCAAAGTTATCTAAACATTACGGAACAGAGAAAGCGCGTATGGCCGACACCAGTACCATTCGTGGAAAAGCTCTACGGAGATTCAAATAGCCTCAAACTGACTACTGCTTTCTATGAAAACATTCACGTAGACGCCTGAGAGTGTACGAAGAAGAAGAAGAAATAAAGATGGTTGTATCGCTAGTCTAGTAAATGAAAGCACTGAAGCCAATCCTTCCTTCTTCATATCTTAGGAAGCCTTTGAAGATCCTGTAATTCTTTTTTTGAATGAGACAGCAACACATTTTTTTTGCTCAGCTCACATTTTTAACAATCCCAGTCACAGTGATGTCAAAGGGAAAAGATCTTTTCAAAATTAAATCTTATCTAAGGTGACACTTGTTTCAAAATAGATTCAACGGCCTGGCAATATTATCTCTAGAATATGGTGAAGCCAACAAAAAAAACAAAAAAAAATAGCGTTAAGCTTCGAAATGTTTTGAAATACAAATCAATACGTTTATGTTCTGTTCGTCCTAAAAATAGAATAAAATATGTTTATCTTCTGTTCGTTTTAAACAATACAACACAGTACTTTTATCTTCTGTTCGTTTTAAAAAATACAATATAATCCTTTCTCGTCTGTTCGTTAAAAAAATGCAGTACAATACTTTTCTCGTCTGTTCGTTCTCTGTTGAAATATTCCTTATCCTGCTGTTTTCTGTAACCAGGTTACCTGGCTTAACTAACATGTTAAATCGTTCTACCAGATTGTCACCATTAGTCGGTCGATTAACGTTGGACGGGCATCGTTGGTTTCCAAGCTACACTCGGTCTGGAGATATGGGCGATACTAAGTCAGGAATTGCAGCCGACTCTGTTAGTGCTAGCTTGACCTGAACAATACATTCTATGGGATTTACTGAAGCGTCATTGGATGGACCAAAAATTACGTCTGGTATGTACCTTCAATGTTGTGAGACTTTAAAAAACTATTTTGGGCATATTATTGGTGGAATGTTTTTAATATTCCCGTTTACATTGTTTTCTTTTGTCACAACTGTCAGGGAAAAATAGTTCATCGGAAAATTTTGGTAATCGGTCTTCAAATTAGTTCATCGGAAAATTTTGGTAATAGGTCTTCTAATTAGTTCATCGGAAAATTTTGGTAATAGGTCTTCAAATTAGTTCATCGGAAAATTTTGGTAATAGGTCTTCCAATAAGTTTTTGTCCGCTCCATCTTCTTCATCTCTACCGGTATTATCATTATCATCGTCATAAGGTTTTCATGTCCTTCTTCACTTTATTATCATTATCTTCTTTTTTCGTGTATATTATCCCCAGCTTTTTCTTCTTTATTCTGCCTCAAGGTCGCTTGTTAAAAAGATTTTTTAACGTCAGTTTTGATACTGACAATTATTCTCCTTTGCTACTGCCGTAACTTTGAAGGGAAATATAGTCCCATGGTAGATATGGCCGTAAGCGATTTGTGACGGCATTGCCTCCCCTGTTTTGCAGTAGTGGTCCAACAGTGGCCAAAACTCAATAGTATCTAATATGGGCTTCAAAGGTGTCTACCTTCACACAAGATTACTCTTGGCAGATATGTAGATAGAAGGTTAATGACGCTTCTACCACAAAGTAATATTCACAAGATATTCAGATACGCGAAAACAATGCTGCATTTGAATGAGCACGTTCATTCTAGAATCTGCCGACAACTTTTGTGAAGGATTAAGCAATGGTTTATGTTAGCTCGTTTAAGCTCCCACCTCTGATTAACTGACGGGAATTCTTATTATTCGGGTATAGCTCAGTTTAGAGTATGTGTAGTAGATTGACTGAGACAAACATGCAGTAACTTTAAAAAGATTAAATGGAAGTTAAATTTGTACATTTACAAATAACAAAATTTAATAATCACTTAAGTTTTAACAGTTTGAAAATAATTTGAATAGTTATGGATCAAGAAAGGCTATCATCACGGTCGTGATAGGAGGTAAATTGTTACAAGAAGTTCAAGTGACAGCATATATTGAACTTAGCTGCCAATGACGGTTCTGCTCCTTCTGATGGGTTGGTTCTTTTTACACTGCTTACACTCGTCGCTGGTCAAGGTTGTCGGGTGTAGCTCGTTTCCCAGAAATGTCAGGGAGAGTCTACAAAGATGGTCCTTCGTCTTAAAGCTCTGGCCATTGTTCTCTTCTTGTTCCAGAGATAGTACTTTCTGCTGGAACCACCAATAACTATGGTACAGAATAAAAACGAAACGCTCTTCTGAGTATTGCGTTTTCCAAACTATGGTCATGGGTCCCTATCTTCCCATTCCACTATACCATTTAACTCAGAATTTACCCTCGATGAGAATAAAATTTAATCCGTCGGGATAAAACTTTCTCTACATTTAAATTGAATAGCTTTTAATGTTACTTTACATGTAAATGAAAAGATTAATAGTACAGATAGAATATGTTTACATTTACATTTCCACTAATTTGAAAAGTGTTCACAACATAAATTGAAAATGTTTTCATTTATGTTTAAACTGATTTGAAAAGTTTGAAACTTCCATTAATTTTAAAATGAATATTTTCACATAGACATTTACACTGGTTTGAAACTGTAAGTATTATACTTAGAATGTACATCATTTCTTTCATATTTTCATCCCTGCTCCATATGGAAATTGGAACTACTTTATGCTTTTAGTTCTCTTTACGAAACTAGCGATAAAGCAATCACCAGCCCGTACAGTGGTGGATAATAATCATTATTCTATACGCTGATGTTGCCAGCCTCAATTGAGTGGGACATCCACTAGCGATTTTCACATATTAAAATTCACATGGTAATATACATATATATGTTAGTTCACATGTTAGTAATGAAAAATAGAATGTAAAACCACAACTTACGCCAATCCTGGCTCACAGGCTTTTTGCTCAGATGAATAAAAGAGACTTGAATCGGCCTCTTACACGCGTCTAGTGTGTCGTTAATTTAATGTTCCCTCTCTGATTGTGTGTGTTTCCTTCAGTTTCCTCAGACAGCAGCTTTCCTTATTAAAATGATAGAGATTTCCTGGGCTGTTTTTGTAAGTCCTGATAAATACTCAAATAAAAGGTGTCCGGTCTGGAAAAGGTCTGGCGTCTTGGCAAGCGAGCTCCACAGTAGTTTTGACTGACTGAAGCATCAGGTTATGTTCACTGCCTTCCCACGCATTCGTTGTTATGAAACTCAGATGATCAGCCAATCTGATTTGAATATTTTGCATGACTCATCTAGTGCAAAATTTCAAACATTACTTTTCTGAAAATGGGCTGTAAACATCCGATTACCGGGCAGGCGAACTTACAGACATATCGGTAACGTCACACGACACTGTGTGTAAGATGTAACAAATTATTACTTTCGCTAAAGTAATGTCTTATCTGTTGCTTGAGCACACACAAAGTCCGCATCTTTACAACCTTGGCGGAGACGCACCCGTGCCTTATCAGTGATTAAGCAGATTGCGCTGGGCGATGTACGGATTAATCTGTGTACTGATATCGACCGCGCATGTGATAAACCACCTTGGTTGTCGATAATGTTCTCTCACGCTCCTACAAATGTTTAGTATTATCATCCACCAAGAATGTCAGATAATCGGACAAAACACAATATACTGAAAGTAGCGAAAGAATGTAGATACAAAATATGTGCTACTTAGCAGAGAATGAAAGAAAGAAAGTGTGACAAATAGAAAGCGCGCAGTAACATCAGTACCGCAAATGTAACTGATTACTGCCGTAGTGAAACAGAGATTAGGAAGAAGAAGGGGTCGCCCTAATCAATTATGTGACACGATTGAAGTTTAAGAGACTTCACTAAACCAGTTCTATGATTTTATAATGTAGGGTCACCTTTACCTTCCTTGCTATCTTTCTCGCCCTAACTGAAAAGCAAAACCATTCCTAAGACCACTTTAAACTCATTTTCCATCAATAAAGCCTGTTCAGTAAATAACCTTATATGAGTGTTTAACATGTTTTAAGCATCCTGTATTGACCGCGCTGTGAATTGGCCAAGACGCGATTAATTAAATTTGTTAAATAAGCATTTCCGGTTTTTGCACGGATCAGCGAAAACAGTTCAGAAAGCAGGTCATGGGTATTGGTTTTGGAGAGACAGAGAAGACAAGCGTAAACATGGGTAAAATTGTGTTTGTTATGACATTGTAGTTCTGTCTAATTCTCTTTCATCAGGTCATTGCTTTGGACGTGGTTACTAGATATAGCTCAGTAACCAAGAACTCGAAGACAGATCTTCTTTTTCTTCCTACACTCTCGGACGTCTACATGAATATTTTCATCTTCCTACACTCTCGGACGTCTACTTGAATATTTTCAAAGAAAGCAGTTGTCAGCTTGAGGCTATTTGTATCTCTATTTTGTAATTCATTGGAGTTTTTTCAGGAATTGTACTGGTGACGTCCATTTGTGCTTTATCTGTTCCCGTTATGTTGGGCATCTTAGAAGCAGATGTTCGGCTGTTATTGTATCAGTAAAGGTAGAAGGTAAAGGATCCCGTTACACGCCCATTGAGGCATATTGGGAATACGGTGTTAGGACCGTATTGTCTTGACCATCGGCACACTAGGGGTGATGTGGTCAGCACTATTGTATCAGTGCCACAGTTAAATTCATCGGTATTTCCTATCTTTAACTTGTTGAGTAGATGGTATCCCAATCTGTTGTGTCCTGTGCAGAGTGTGAAGATTATCACGTGTCCTCGTCTGATAAGCTCGTAATATGAATATTTTTTAAATATTAGTGGTCTGGATGTTTAGCACCCCATTTGTTTCTGTATCTGCTTTTTATAAAACTCGTTGCCTCATCGGAAGTTGTGCTTGTATCAGACTGAGGTAGCTTTCCACCTTTCTTTATCAAAACACATTTAACTTCTTTTTCTTATGTTCTTATTAATCTCTCGCGTTTTTTAAATGGCAAAGTCCCTTCACCGGGGAAAAGATTGCTACGTCCACGGAGATCAGCACATTTGTATGCTGCAACTGTAGAAGATTTCACATACAGCGTTTTAATTAGTCTAGTCGCCTTAATCCTTACTTTATTCTATTTCAGGGTTTATTCATCCTTACTTTGCTCTTTTGCAGGGTTTATTTTGTTGCGTTATGGATCCTTTTGTTGTCCGGTTAAAGTTACGGACCCCTTCTTAGAAAAAAAATGTACATAAATGAACAGATTAAAAAGCCCTGTTCTCTTGTGCCATGTACTTGTGTAGGTTATCGTCTTCTTTGTCTATTATTATTCATTTAATCATCACTTTTAGCTTCCACATGGGCGTTCAACAAACACAGACCAAGTTTTACTATCACATGCCTTAAGCTCAAGGTCTTCCTCAACATTTTCATTTCTGTCTCCAGTTTTCTTTTTCGTGTGTTCTTCTGTCTACCGCGACATTTCTGTCTCCAGTTCCATTCTTTGTGCGTTCTTCTGTCTACCGCGACATTTCTGTCTCCAGTTCCATTCTTTGTGTGTTCTTCTGTCTACCGCGACATTTCTGTCTCCAGTTCCATTCTTCGTGTATTCTTCTGTCTACCGCGACATTTCTGTCTCCAGTTCCATTCTTTGTGTGTTCTTCTGTCTACCGCTAAATGTCTTACCCTTGGCATTCCAGAAAAATAACAGCCTGGCAATGTCATAAAAAGGTTTCCTGAATGTGTGTCCAATCAATCGCCAGCGTCTTCTTCTCATTTCTTCTTCCTCTGGCGTTTGTTTTATTCTTGTCATCAGTTCCACATTGTTGACCCTGTCGCACAATCTCAATCCTTCTGTTCTGCGCCAGCACATATTTATGAAAGCCTGTAACTTCCTTTTGTCTATGTTGTCCTATGTCTATGTTGTCCTATGTCTATGTTGTCGTATGTCTATGTTGTCCTATGTCTATGTTGTCCTATGTCTATGTTTGGCTGCAAAAGAGCAAGAAGCTCAGCAGTCCTAGTTAAACAACAACTACACGGTTACACAAGCTCCGTTAGGAGCGAGAAGGGAAATAATGATGATCGTACAAGAACTTATTGTACATTACCTTTGACCGTTCACATTTAACGTCATTATCCTCACCATTATTATTTTCAATTGCGCTTCATCGATAGCAAGGTACTGACGCTATAGATGGTCTCCTTGCAGAAAGCCTTCACCAAACATCCACATACTCTTCCAGTTGTGCGGCAGAAAGCCTACATCAAACATTCAGATACTCTTCCAGTTGTGCGGCAGAAAGCCTACGTCAAGCATTCACATACTCATCCAGTTGTGCGGCAGAAAGCCTACATCAAGCATTCACATACTCTTCCAGTTGTGCGGCAGAAAGCCTATGTCAAGCATTCACATACTCCAGTTCTGCGGCAGAAAGCCTACATTAAACATTCACATACTCTTTCAGTTGTGCGACAGAAAGCCTACATCAAGCATTCACATACTCTTCCAGTTGTGCGGCAGAAAGCCTAAGTCAAGCATTCACATACTCTTCCAGTTGTGCGGCAGAAAGCCTACATCAAACATTCAAAAACTCTTCCAGTTGTGCGGCAGAAAGCCTATATCAAACATTCACATACTCTGTCAGTTGTGTGGCAGAAAGCCTACATCAAACATTCACATACTCTTCCAGTTCTGCGGCAGAAAGCCTACATCAAACATTCACATACTCTTCCAGTTGTGCGGCAGAAAGCCTACATCAAACATTCACATACTCTTCCAGTTGTGCGGCAGAAAGCCAACATCAAACATTCACATACTCATCCAGGTGTGCTGTCTGTGGAAAGTTGTGTTACGTGATGAGATAGTGCTGGTGCAAGAGTACAACAAGGGTCAAGTTACTGACTAGTATTTTTTAAATTTTTTAAATACGTTTTTCCTGGTTTTGACGAAGCAAAATCTACACACATTATCTGTCGGTTATATTAGGGCGCATTTTAAAAAAATCCTCATGGTCTTGTAAGCTATTTAAATCAAATATCGGTATTTCCTTTATCAACTTCCTTATTATCTTCTTTATTTAGGTGGCTTTTCTAATTCGGAGGTTCTTGATAGTGTCCTAAGTTACTGAACTAAGCTACTAGCACACTAAAGTGCGATTGTTATTTACGAGGGAGTTAGTGTTCTGAAGGCGCACGCGTAATTTGAGATTCGCGTAAATTGAGATAACTATTTTCATAGAAATTCAGTATGTTATCATTATGAGAGATAAAAATTAGTGACAGTTTTAAGAAAAAGCGTAGGAAAACCATGAAAAAACAAAGCAACATAAAACAAAAAACACGAAAGTTATCAATTTTAAGAGTAGTATTTATATTTTTCGCATTTTTCAAAGTTCATGTTATTTCCAATTCGCGTAAGCTGAGGTCGTGTAAGTCGCGATCGCACTGTATTTCGAATCAGAAAAGCCACCTCAAATAGAAAAAAAGACAAGATGAAGCTGAAAAGAAAGAGATCTAATAGAAAAAGAGGACAGCGAAAATACAAATGAAATGCGAAGACGTTTGGAAAGCGATAATCTATAACTTAACCACAAAATTTGAATATACTTGCTCGCCTACGCCAGTCGGTACAGCATTTGAAGATTTAGAAGAAGCAGAAAAAGAAATAGAAAAGATCACAGGTGTGTCCTTAGCCAATGTTGACTGAACGAACAATTTCTAGACCAGTGATTCTGAACCTATGTGTAGCTGGAAACATTGCTATTGGTCGTGTGCCTTCTGTTTCAAGTACTTGAAGTTTCCAACGGCATGCTTTTGACTGAAATTTGGGTCGTGGTCGTAAAACTGTTGAGAACCACTGTTCTAGGTCGTAACGATTTTCTTGTATTTCCTTTGAGTCAGAGGAAACTGCACTTTTTGTTTTTTTAAACACCTCCGCCTGCACTCGGTGTTTACGGAATGATAAGTATGAGAATAGATCCGCAGACTGCGCGCTTTCTCACTTGGTTCAACATGGCTGCCAAACCTATTTTATTGCGTTTTCTGTTATTGAAAGTTTTTCAAGCGTAACACAGGAGTAGTGAAAAACATTCTCACGGAAAATTTGTCATGCTGAAAGTAAGTGGGAACGAACGAAGACAAGAATTGTGCTTGTAGGTTTTTTTAATACAAATATTTTGGCATATTTGGACGTAATTATTAAAGGCACGAGGCGCTTTCGTTGCTCAAGCAAATATGTGGAAAACACAAGCAAACAAGTCCAATGCAAAAATCAGAATCTGCAACTGAAATGCCGAATCAGCCGTATTGTTGTGACGACATCAGTCGTGCTTTTTTATAACTCTCATTCACTCCGACAGTATCGCTTCATTTCTTTATTTCTCTCTTTCATCGTCCTTTTATTTGGCATAATTCGTATGCCCTTTTATTTATTATTTTACTCTCTATGCTGAATCTAGTAGGGTGAAGTCTCTAACACTCCACTCCCCTACGGAAGTATTTGTTATGGGACTGTGTTTATCTTGTTTACCACTCCTCAGGCCTATTTATGTTCCGCCGGGTGAACTCGAGTATTATCGTAACAATACCCAGTCATTATCACCGGTCAGCGAGCGAGATTCTTATCATGAAAAGACTGTAGCGAGATTTGGTAAACACTTGCTTGGTTGTAGCGCGACACGCCCACGCGACACCCACACACACCAGCGCAAGGTCAGCGCTGCGGTCTTTCTTTGAAGTTGGTAGACAGCGGAAATGTGACTTACGGTTAAAAGCCATACAGTATTACTGAAGAATGAGGAAATAGCTATATAGGAATGTATGGCCGACTTTAAAAGTTTGCATTTACTGGACATTAAATTATTCACTACAGGAGAACGCATGGTTGGAATAATATTAAATAAATATAACTCAACAAAGGAGATAGGCTAGGAATTATATCCAAAAGGATATTATTCAAATATAAATAGTTTTAAAGATAATTAATATTTTTCACCTTCATCACATCGGCTAAAAGTTAGCTAATAATCTTTAAAAATTTATTACACTAACAAGCCTCAACGGAATTGTATAAAACTTATATGTAATGAAAGCCCCATATGGGGAAAAGGAAATGATATATAGGAAGGAAGGAAGGAGATAAGTGTGTGAGTGACAGAAGGGAAAAACGAGTACAGGAAAAGCACAGATTGTTTCAAATAGCTTCAAAACAGGAGATGAAACTAAAATCTTTTGGGGAATTTGGGAGCTGCTTTCTCGTACGCGCGAGAGACTGAAATATAAGGACAGAGCGGCGCATTGTAAATCACACACCAAATCCAGAAGCCAGAGTGAGAAACTGGAGGACAGCCTCTGCAAGAAAAGTTCTATTTTCACGCTGCATGCAGGGCAGATTAAGTTAAGCCAATACAGTCTCACCGTGAGCTTATTAATCCTAAGAGGGTATGTAAGTTTATTAAAAATATATGTATTACTAATATCATTTTATTTCAGATTTTATTTCTGATTGATTGTAGCAGATATAATAAAAAAGGGAATGACGCTAACCAGAGATAACCTTCACCGGCATTGTCAGGAAGCATAACCATTAATTGGTTAGCCAAATATATTATGGCTAATTCTTGCCTGGAAGCTTACGACATACCAGCAAGTACATAAGTGACTTGACATCCATAAGTGGAAGGCAAAGGTTATATCGTACCCATGTATCATAACATGTGATTTATTCATGTATATTGTTAATTCTGCACCTTATACATTATCTTATCATGCTATCTCTGTAATATACTACCATGATTCATTCATTTACATACAAACACTGAAGACATGGTCGCATCATGAACAGCAGAGGGTGGTGAGATTGTTAGAACAATGGCCACCTATTACTTCTTGTTCCAGGTTTTTATGATCAATGTTTATGATCATTCCTGATCGAGAAACTAAAGACTTGAAGAAGTTGATCCAGCTCACTGAAGCCTAGAGGTCAACCAAACTTCAACACCTTAGTCCCCCGTAGTTATAGGGCGGGCTGAAGGAAAGTCTTCCGTACTCCAGTGTGTCGGAGGAACCTCGAGCAGACGTGGATAAAGTTGAGTTTATATATTTCCATCCAACAAATCCTGTGAGCAGTTCTAAAACGACTTTCTAATGATGAAAACTAGATGGCAAGAGATAATGTGACAAACTTGTTTTATAAATTCAGTGGAAGATAAATCCAAGACTTTTTCTATTAGTTATTTTAATTTGTAACTGTAAATAATCATACATTTTACCATCTTCCAACACCCATTTATCATTACAAGAATATATAGATGTACATAATAAATTGGATAATTGTACTCATTTGACTTGTTAAATTTTTAACTGTTAAATTTTGAGTTACTTTTTCTAATTTAATTATAATATCACATAGGGTTACGATAGCGAAGTAGCATCTTATACTTCTGAAGCCTAAATCTATTGTCCAGCTCAGAGTATTCACAGCTGTAACTCACTTGTGATACCAGTGTACTTCTCGGGCACTGGAACTTCATACTTTCTGGAGAGAGATTCTACTTCTGCTCTACCACTACTATCATACTAGGAAAACCTTTCGCTACATTGGGGGCTCTTTCGCGGGATATTATTTTGTATCCTGGGCCACTATCTATGTATTCTTCTATCTTGAGCCACAAATAGTTTGTAAAAATAAATTTTTTTTTTTTTTGGAAAAAAATTCTAAAAACTTAGAAATTTGTTTGTAATAGTAGTACCATTGAGTACGAAGTAAATAGGAAACGCTCACAAGGTTTTAAGGATTTGTCTTGTTCAAAGTAATTAATTGATTTTAATTAAGTTAGTTTGTTAGTGAAGATAAAATTATATACCCTCTGGTAAGTAAGCATCATGGCTGAATTGGTGAAGTTTAGAGCTGCGATTATGCAGGAAGGAAAAGACTTGGGTATGACAGGAGATGCTCTAATTCGATATATCACAACTGAAGTGGATAAATATTTAGATAGAGAGACCAAAAGAATGGAAGTTGAGGCTGAAGCTAAGAAATTAGAGGCAGAAAGAGAGACCAAAAGAATGGAAGTTGAGGCTGAAGCTAAGAAATTAGAGGCAGAAAGAGAGACTAAAAGAATGGAAGTTGAGACTGAAGCTAAGAAATTAGAAGCAGAGAGAGAAGCCAAAAGACTGGAAAGAGAAGAAAAGAGACTAATTTTGGAAGCTGAAGAAAGAAGGTTACAAAGAGCGCATGAGTTAAGTTTAAAGGAACTTGAACTCCAGGGAGCAGAGCAGCTAGCAATCATGGTGCTAGCTCACCTCACTCTGAGAGTAGCTCCAACCATAGCGCGGCAAATGGAGCCATGAGTTTCCACCTGGATCCATTTATTGAAAAAGAGGACGCCATTGAGTCGTACCTGGATAGATATGAGAGACTGGCCTCTACCTATGGATTGGAAAAGGAAAAATGGAGCCTTAAGCTATCTCAGGGGTTGAGGGGAGTTTCATACGATGTTTATTTAAAACTCTCAAAAGAAGACCAGGAAGATTATGAAATCTTAAAACAAGCTTTACTGGTCAGGTACGAAAAGAATTCTGAATCTTATAGAAAGAGATTCCGAACTGCTAAGCTACTTCCAGGAGAAAACTATCACCAGTTTTCTGCCAGATTGGAAACTTATCTGACAAAATGGATTAGCTTAGGAAAGTGTCAAGATATAAAAGAAATGGTCATGATGGAGCAACTGAGAGAATCCATGCCTCAAGAAATGAGAAAATTTCTTATGGAACAAGGAGCTGAGAGATTGGAAGATATTTTAACCATGGCTGAAAGATATCAAGCAGCTCAGTCAGAAGTATCAGGAAATAAGAAGAAGCAGGGTGAGAACTTCAAACCTTCACAAAACTTTACCAACTATGAACACAGGGACAATTCCAACAAGAACAAACACAGAACTGATTATAAAGACAAAAACCCTCTAGGATCAGAAAAGAAACCTCCAAGAAAGGAAGGAAAGTGGTGTAAATCTTGCCAAATGAGTAACCACAATACTGCGGAATGCAGACGGAAAAACCCTCCTCATCACGCTGCATGCCTTACAACAGAGAACAAGGGAAGGAAGGACCTGGCAGATAGTCAGAATGACCTCCATCATCCCCCTGTCTGTGAGGAAGTGACCTTGAATGGCACCCAAGTACTGTGCTTATATGATACAGGCTTGGACTTTGACTCAGTAGTGTGCTCTTCTCTGGTGAGTCCGGAACAGATAACCACAGAAACAGTGGAAATCAGAGGACCAGTCAAGGGAGCAGGAACCATGACACTGCCCATAGCCCGAATCAACATAAGATCTCGCTATGTGGAAGGAGAGATCAAAGCAGCAGTGATGGACAACCCTATCTACCCATTAATACTGGGATGTAGATATGTCTTTCTAGGAGAACCTATAAGACCCATAGTGATGGCAACAGTCCAGACCAGGGCAAGCTCTAAGAAAGAGGAGGACACTATCATCAATACTCATCCAGAAGAGATGAGAAAGGCTCAAACTGCTGACAGTACATTGAAGCCTTGCTTTGGCAAATTACCTAAAAGCCATAACCCTCCAGAGAAAGGAGACTTATATATGAAAAAAGGCCTACTATATAGAAAAGCTGGAACAGGACCAAAAGGACATGGACAGCTTGTAGTGCCAAAATCATACAGGGAGCAGGTTATGAAGCTAGGACATGCTATACCCTTCAGTGGACATATGGGAATAGGGGCCACTGGACAACGGATAGCCTGTCACTACTTTTGGCCAGGGATCACAGAGGACATAAAGAGGTATGTGAGATCCTGTCCAGAATGCCAAAGAGTAGCTCCTAAACATAGGACTGCACCAGCAACACTGGGAGAAATGCCCATCATGGGAACGCCCTTCGAACGTGTTGCCGTGGATATTGTTGGACCCCTCAGTAGGACCAAGAAGAGAAATGCATATATCTTAACCTTGGTCGATACTTGCTCTATGTGGGGAGAGGCAGTAGCAATGTCATCGATAGATTCGAAACATGTGGCAGAGGCACTGTTAACAATATTCACCCGATTAGGTTTCCCACATCAAATATTGACTGACAATGGTTCTCAGTTTAGGGGAAAGCTAACACAAGAAGTATTCAGGTTATTTCAAGCTAGACATTATCACTGTAGCCCGTACCACGCCCAAGGGAATGGTCAAGTAGAGCGGTTCAATGGCACGCTCATTTCAATCCTTAGAAAGTTGGCTAGTGAGAAACCTGAAACTTGGGACACATACTTACCCTCAGCACTATTTGCCTATAGGGAAGTCCCACATAACTCCACAGGATTGGCTCCAGCTACATTGTTGTTTGGACGACCAATCAAAGGTCCACTGGAAGCATTGTTGCGGACATGGACTGATGAAAAAGCAGAAGAAACCGTGACTTCTTCATACCAATACGTCAACGAGTTGACATCTCGATTGAAAACAAGTTGGAAACTGGCAAATGATAACTTGAGACAGGCCAGGAGGAAGCAGGCTGCTTACTACAATAAAACAGCAAAAGATAGGGAACTTGAGGTGGGAGAAAAGGTTCTGTTACTGTTGCCCAGCAGCAATAATAAATTGCAAATTGGATGGCAGGGACCCTACGTCATATTGGAAAAACTTTCCCGGACCAACTATAAGATTGACAAGAAAGGAAAGGAGAAGGTGTATCATGTCAACCTTCTTAAAAAGTATTATGACAGGGAAGCATCAGAAGTTGCCCATATCATGACCCTGGCCATTGCAACAGAAATGCAGGATGAACCAATTTCCTCCATGGAATACCCCCTATCAACTACGGAAAGCTATGCTCAGGTTAATGTGAGTGAACATTTAACTCTTGAGCAGAGGAAAAAGGTTCAGGAGGTGTTAGAAATCCATGCTGATGTACTCACAGATAAGCCGGGGTGTACTAATCTGTTAGAGTATGACATGACGATTACTGACCCTACACCAGTTTGTATGCGGACATACCCTATACCTTATGCTAAAGGACAGGCACTCAAGGATGAGATTGATTATCTCTTAAAAGAGAAAATTATTTCAAAGTCTGAATCTCCCTACAGCTCAAGTGTGGTGCTATTAAGGAAGCCTAGTGGTGAACACAGGTTATGCATTGATTATAGGAAACTAAATGCTATCACTGAATCTCAGGTAGACCCATTACCTGACACCAATCAGTTGTTTGCTACATTGAGTAAGGCTCGGTATTTTTCAAAAGTAGATCTAAGCAAGGGATACTACCAAATACCAGTGAAACCAGAAGTTAGGAAACTGTTAGCCTTTAGTACACCGGATGGACATTACGAGTTCAATGTACTCCCATTTGGTTTAAAGAATGCTCCAAGTATCTTCACCAGAATGATGAGGAAATTGTTGGAACCATTACAAAATCCTCATATCACCAACTTCATGGATGATATTCTGATTGCTACCACTACATTCGAGGAACACGTAGTAGCACTCTCCATGTTGTTAGGTAGATTAAGAGAAACGGGATTGACAGCACGCCCAACTAAGTGTCATATTGGATGTGAGACATTGGAATTTTTAGGTCACACTATCTCTACAGGGCAAATGTCTCCGGACCCAAAGAATGTAGAGAAAATGAGAAAAGCACCAAGACCACAAACTAAGAAGGATGTAAGATCCTTTGTGTCACTGTGCGGGTTTTATCAGAAATATATACCCCATTTTAACTCATTGTGCGCGCCATTAACCGACTTAACCAAAAAAGGTCAGCCGGATAAAATACAATGGACTGTGGAGTGTGAACAGGCTTATACAGAGTTGAAAAATAAGCTGACAAATAAACCTATCCTTGCCCTTCCCGATCTCACACAAGAATTCGTACTAAGAACGGATGCTAGCAATGTAGGCATCGGAGCAACATTACTACAGCGGGCAGACACACCGCCACATATGCTATTACCAGTAGCTTTTGCCAGTAGAAAGTTAAATACAGCTGAGAGAAATTATTCTACCGTTGAACGTGAATGCCTCGCTTTGGTCTGGTCGATCAACAAATTCGCCCCTTTTCTTTACGGGAAACACTTCATTGTGGAAAGTGATCACCAGCCTTTGATGTTTTTAGCAGTGTCTAAAAAATTAAATTCACGACTTTTAAGGTGGAGTTTACTGTTATCTCCATATTCGTTCAATGTGAGATACATACCAGGACGGGACAATCTTGGACCCGATTTTTTAAGTAGGCATCCTATCAAAGGAGATATAGAGAAACAGAAAATTAAGGAGGAACTGCAGCATGTGTTACCAAAAAGTTAACCGTGCAGGCACTGTTTTAAAGAAGAGGGCTCTGTAGCGAGATTTGGTAAACACTTGCTTGGTTGTAGCGCGACACGCCCACGCGACACCCACACACACCAGCGCAAGGTCAGCGCTGCGGTCTTTCTTTGAAGTTGGTAGACAGCGGAAATGTGACTTACGGTTAAAAGCCATACAGTATTACTGAAGAATGAGGAAATAGCTATATAGGAATGTATGGCCGACTTTAAAAGTTTGCATTTACTGGACATTAAATTATTCACTACAGGAGAACGCATGGTTGGAATAATATTAAATAAATATAACTCAACAAAGGAGATAGGCTAGGAATTATATCCAAAAGGATATTATTCAAATATAAATAGTTTTAAAGATAATTAATATTTTTCACCTTCATCACATCGGCTAAAAGTTAGCTAATAATCTTTAAAAATTTATTACACAAACAAGCCTCAACGGAATTGTATAAAACTTATATGTAATGAAAGCCCCATATGGGGAAAAGGAAATGATATATAGGAAGGAAGGAAGGAGATAAGTGTGTGAGTGACAGAAGAGAAAAACGAGTACAGGAAAAGCACAGATTGTTTCAAATAGCTTCAAAACAGGAGATGAAACTAAAATCTTTTGGGGAATTTGGGAGCTGCTTTCTCGTACGCGCGAGAGACTGAAATATAAGGACAGAGCGGCGCATTGTAAATCACACACCAAATCCAGAAGCCAGAGTGAGAAACTGGAGGACAGCCTCTGCAAGAAAAGTTCTATTTTCACGCTGCATGCAGGGCAGATTAAGTTAAGCCAATACAGTCTCACCGTGAGCTTATTAATCCTAAGAGGGTATGTAAGTTTATTAAAAATATATGTATTACTAATATCATTTTATTTCAGATTTTATTTCTGATTGATTGTAGCAGATATAATAAAAAAGGGAATGACGCTAACCAGAGATAACCTTCACCGGCATTGTCAGGAAGCATAACCATTAATTGGTTAGCCAAATATATTATGGCTAATTCTTGCCTGGAAGCTTACGACATACCAGCAAGTACATAAGTGACTTGACATCCATAAGTGGAAGGCAAAGGTTATATCGTACCCATGTATCATAACATGTGATTTATTCATGTATATTGTTAATTCTGCACCTTATACATTATCTTATCATGCTATCTCTGTAATATACTACCATGATTCATTCATTTACATACAAACACTGAAGACATGGTCGCATCATGAACAGCAGAGGGTGGTGAGATTGTTAGAACAATGGCCACCTATTACTTCTTGTTCCAGGTTTTTATGATCAATGTTTATGATCATTCCTGATCGAGAAACTAAAGACTTGAAGAAGTTGATCCAGCTCACTGAAGCCTAGAGGTCAACCAAACTTCAACACCTTAGTCCCCCGTAGTTATAGGGCGGGCTGAAGGAAAGTCTTCCGTACTCCAGTGTGTCGGAGGAACCTCGAGCAGACGTGGATAAAGTTGAGTTTATATATTTCCATCCAACAAATCCTGTGAGCAGTTCTAAAACGACTTTCTAATGATGAAAACTAGATGGCAAGAGATAATGTGACAAACTTGTTTTATAAATTCAGTGGAAGATAAATCCAAGACTTTTTCTATTAGTTATTTTAATTTGTAACTGTAAATAATCATACATTTTACCATCTTCCAACACCCATTTATCATTACAAGAATATATAGATGTACATAATAAATTGGATAATTGTACTCATTTGACTTGTTAAATTTTTAACTGTTAAATTTTGAGTTACTTTTTCTAATTTAATTATAATATCACATAGGGTTACGATAGCGAAGTAGCATCTTATACTTCTGAAGCCTAAATCTATTGTCCAGCTCAGAGTATTCACAGCTGTAACTCACTTGTGATACCAGTGTACTTCTCGGGCACTGGAACTTCATACTTTCTGGAGAGAGATTCTACTTCTGCTCTACCACTACTATCATACTAGGAAAACCTTTCGCTACAAAGACAGTCTCGCCCGATCAACTTCTATAGAAGCCAATATTGTCTGTCTGAGAAAGCCATCTGAGGTGGGCAGATTACACAGGTGGTAGATGCGTTTTTGTTTCACGGGACCATCCCTGCGTGTGATTATCACGATAATCTGTCTGGAGAGACAATATTGGCGATAGGTAGCATCTGGAAATCAAACGAGTTCATAGATGGTGTTTATGAGTTGAGCATAAGATGCCGGCGGAAGTCTGACGTAGCGATATGAAAAGGTCACGCGTGAATATTAAATTTAATATTTTGAAACACGTGAGGGTATTTTTTGAATTTGAAACACCCCTACTCACTTAGTGTTGAACGAGATTCGATTGGATTGGTTGATTTGAGAGGTCGGAATATACAATCTATCTCACTGGAAAATTAGGCGGAAACACAGCTGGAATTTGAATTGAGGATTGTGAGATATAATGCAGTGGGATCAAAGTCAGTACACACACTGCAGCGCAAACGTCAGACTAGCAACTCCTAAAAGCCAGAAAGGAAAAAGGAGACATTGGACTTAGAAATTCCACAACTATAAGTAACAGATCGAGTATTGGGCAACTTAAGAATTTACAAGTAAACCCGCATTTTTATTACAAGACTGGAAACTAAGGAATTTGATCACAAGTCATAGAGGAATTAAACAAAAGTCCCCCAGGCCAGTGATTTTGCAGAACACCCGCCGTCAGAGGAATTAACTCTAATTTCCAGACCTAAGTGATGTCGAAGCATCTAATACAGAGCTGTGTCCAGCCTAGATCTGTGCATGGAGATTGTGTATTCCCAAAATTCTGGGGTAAGTGTAAACAAATTTTTACTATTGTAAATTTTGCAGGTTTCTTGCTAAGTTGTTATATATGAGGCTGGCAACCTCAACATATGAAAACAGTATATGCATGAACCACTACTGCAAGAGCTGGTTATTATATCTGACAAGTCGTGCGGAAACCCGACAGCAGAGATGACCCCAAGACTTCGGCTGGAGCAGTGATGAGTGATGACTACATCATATGTGCCTCAAGTGTAGCATATCATTTTGTGAGATTTATGTAACTTGTTAATGTTAATTCAAGCACAAATCATATTCTCACTGTCCAGACACATGCTATCCGTTAACCATCAGAGTAATATTGGTGAATTTTAACCACCTTCTCGGAGTTACGTTGTGCGTGCTCGAGAATTAAATTCTTCTGAGAGTTTAACATTGGTGGGCGGACAACAGGAACGTGAGCCTGTTAGAGTGCTCCAAACAATTGTACTTAGCAGAAGGCATTTGTTTTTCTATTTTTCTAAAGTTCGTGGTTACATGCCATCAGACGATTTGTGGTACTAACGCCGCTAGTGTGAGAGAAAAGCATCCACCCTAACCGCCTACAGTGGAAGAGAGTGTGGAGAAGGCTTTCATCATCACAGAATTGATGAACCACAGCTGCAGGACTCAGAGTTAAGTTTCTGGTAAAATAGGCGAAAGCAACGGACTTTTGATAAATCCTCACCTACGTCTCCGTGACAAAAACGTGTATGTAAATTTCACAAATCTGTCCATATTTACTTTATATGTTAAAGACTAATTCGTTATTAAAATTGTTACATGTTGTTTTAAAACTAAACAATAACAGTCGCTTCAGTTTTATATGTATGAAAGCAAACGTATGAGCCAGAATATTATATATATATATATATATATATATATATATATATATATATATATATATATATATATATATATATATATATATATATATATATATATATATATATATATATATATATAACCATTGCTTAAATCCTTCATAAAAGGCGACGGACCAGATATAGTGCGTTAACAATTGTTCAGCCCAATGCAACATTGTTCGTGACTTCTGGAAATATCTTGTGAATCATCCCTTAAGGTAGAAGTGTCATTAACCTTCTATCTACATCTCTGCCAAGAGTAATCTTGCGCGCAGGTAGATATCTTGGAAGCCAATATTAGATACTCTTGAGTTTTGGTCACTGTTGGACCACTACTGCAAAGCAGGGGAGGCAATCCGTGACAATTGTAACAGCTCTTAAATATGGCTAACAGCAAAAACAACAATTTATGAAAGTGTTCTTCCAACTGGTAGAGTGGTTAGAGTTCTTTTCTCTCGCGGCAAAGTTACTGGGTTCCAGATTCAAATCCTGGTAGCGTCTACCGGATTGTAATGGGTACCTGACTCTGCAACGAGGAAGAGAACTGGTCACAACACCTAATAAAGCTGTACCTAGTATAGTGAATCCTTTATCACGTCAGTACCCTACGGTTTTGTTACTTTTTGTTCACACTGTACATGGTGGTGGATCGCTGTGATATAATTCTTCTTCTTCATCTTCGTTCAGCATCAGACGTCAACCTGAATATATTCAATGAAAGCAGTGGTCAGCTTGAGGCTGTTGATATATCTCCGTAGAGTTATTTCAGGAATGGTACTGATGATATAATTCAAAATTAGACAGTGCACCTGGAGAGCGCTTGCTTCTCGACGTAAAGGGACAGGGTTCGAAACCAGGTCGCCGCACACTGCGGTACAGCAGTCTGAAAATATGAACCTGACTCTGCTATTCAGTTAGGGAAGGCATGGCTACGGGGAAAGGAACTAATGACCACACCTCATTAAAGCTGGGACATGGCGTAGGTGATCTCTAACACTTTACTCCCTAACGGCTGCATCTGTTATTGGACTACCATTAACTTTGACTACACTTGCGGAAAGTAGCAATTAGACGAGATGAATAGAAGTGTCACTGGCATACGCACACAACTAAGACAAAAATATCGAAGAGATAAAATACTTCCTCCTTGCTCGCGTCTGGACAACGCCGAGTACAATTGACTTTGCCCCGTAGTAGAGGTTTCATTAGTGACAGATTTGAATCATTTCGTCGGAACGGGTTACACAGAAGGTAGTAATTAGTACTAGCAAAATTAGCCTTCTTGCGTGCTAGCATTCTTTTTCAGGCTTTCGTCGTGTTAGCCTTTTTCATGGCATATTATTTATCCACGCTACAATTCCAGCAGTTCTCTTCAAGCCTAGCCGTTGTCAGGGTTTCACCATGCTGTCTGATGGAAGCTAAAAGTCATTTTCGGTGCTTAGTATTTATCATTGCTACAGCTAAGCTGATTGAGTTCACTTACTTTTGAAAGGCATTGTTCTGCGCTGTAACCGAGGGATTTCGGTCTAGGTTGAAAGTAACGTACCTCACCACAAAAAAGCAGATACCTCAATGGAACCCAAAAACAAAGGTGATATTGTCATTACGATGCAGCAATTCTGTCTACACTGGGCACTACTCTAGTAAACATAGATTTCTTGTACCTGCCAGTTTAATGCTGCACGCGTGTTTCCTCGAAAAACGCACATTATTGCCGGCTTCAACGATTATTGGAAGTATAATAGTAATACATTACATGCAAAAGTAGGTATACAGTTGCTTAACATGTAGTCTTCTCTTCTTCTTTGATCCTTAGCAGCCGGCCGTCAAAGCAGTCAGTGGCCATTACGCCTGGTGGCGTCTTGTAGGGCAACAACAAATTGATTCCACTTTGCTCGGTCGGCGGCCATCCTTCGTACAGTACCCCAACTCTGGTTCATTCTTTGCATCTCACCCTCCACAGTCCTCCGCCAAGTTGTTTTTGGTCGGCCTCTCTTTCGTTTTCCTTCAGGGGTCCATATCATAGCTGTTCTTGTGATGGCATCGGGGTCTCTTCTGAGAACATGGCCAACCCAGCTCCAGCGTCTGCCAGCTATGGTGGTGTGCATGTCCTCTTGCTTGCTCCGAGTAAGCAGATCTTGGTCGGTGATGGTATTCGGCCAAACGATTCGGAGAATTTTTCTTAGGCATGTTGTGTGAAAAGAGGACAATTTCGACATTTCCTTCTCTGTAACTCTCCAGCTCTCCGCGCCATAGAGAAGCACAGAAAGCACACAGCTCTGATATAATTCAAGTCTTGACTGTAGAAAGGGGGTTACCCACTACACGCCCATTGAGGCAAATTGGGAATAAGGTGTTAGGCCCATATTTTCTTGACCATCGGTACACTAGGGGTGATGTGGTCAGCATCACGCCGGCCGCCTTAACCTTCCCAGAGTTCCTCTGGTACCCATTTCTTGAGGCTGGGTCGACCCCGGAGCCGTTTGCTGTCTAAAAAATCCCATCTCAACTGGGGATCGAGCCATGGACCACCGAGCTAAGAAGCTAGTGCACTAACCACTGTGCTACCGCGGCTCCAGATCAGATATATATATATATATATATATATATATATATATATATATATATATATATATATATATATATATATATATATATATATATATATATATATATATATATATATATATATATATATATATATATGTGTGTATTTTTTTTTTAAATGGCAATAAAAGCCGTGAGCACAATAAAGTTAGTTGCTTATCCTTTACAGGACGTGGCAATCAACCCCAGCTTTTATTGGCTGTTTGTGATTTTTCTAGGCAATTTTTTTCATTCAGTAGTTTGCCATTGCTTTCTGAATGGTACGGCGCTTATACTATTGTTAAAAATCCACACAAAGCGATCTGCTACCAAACCGCCTGCAGCAGGTTTCGAACCTGGTATATCTGGATTATGAAACTGCGTTCATATCCATTAGGCCACAGACACACGTGAGCACAATACTGTATCTAAATACATTGCAAATCAACATACTGAGCGTCCAATTGGTAGAGTGGTTTGAGCGCTGGCCTATCGGTTAGAAACAGTCTACCCAGCTGTAAATGGGTACCTGACTCTGCTCTTGTGTTAGGAAAGGCAAAGAAACTATTTTAGCCACATAAAAGATCATAACACCTTGCTGAAAACCATAATGAAAGGCAGAGTTGAAGGCAAACGTGCACGAGGATGACAGCAAGAGATGGACAGGAACAATTCTACCAGAGTGCACCATCAAGCCAAGAGACAGGAACAATTCTACCAGAGTGCACCGTCAAGCCAAGAGACAGGAACAATTCTACCAGAGTGCACCATCAAGCCAAGAGACAGGAAATATTCTACCAGAGTGCACCATCAAGCCAAGAGACAGGAAATATTCTACCAGAGTGCACCATCAAGCCAAGAGACAGGAAATATTCTACCAGAGTGCACCATCAAGCCAAGAGACAGGAAATATTCTACCAGAGTGCACCATCAAGCCAAGAGACAGGAAATATTCTACCAGAGTGCACCATCAAGCCAAGAGACAGGAACAATTCTACCAGAGTGCACCGTCAAGCCAAGAGACAGGAACAATTCTACCAGAGTGCACCATTAAGCCAAGAGACAGGAACAATTCTACCAGAGTGCACCATCAAGCCAAGAGACAGGAACAATTCTACCAGAGTGCACCACTAAGCCAAGAGACAGGCGGCGTTGGAGATACATTGCAGCCGACATTCGCTGTGAAAACGGCATCTGATGATGATGATGATGATGATGATGATGATGATGATGATAGAGATAAACGGACAGTCACTTGAATGCCGGGGTGTGTGGGAGGAGGGGGGAGGGGAACTCTTCTGATGATCATATTGCCTTTCATTGTAACGCTTTGTGCAGAGTGATATTAGTCCCTTCCAGTCCGTACCATCTTACGATCTCTTCCTTTGTCTTCGATCTTTTCCTGTCTTTTTCTTTATAATGTCAGAAAATATATCTCAATAGAACATCTATGTCGATTTATTTTTTATGTGTGATAATCCTACATCTTATTTCTATCTTGGACAACGGCGAATTCGATAGCTGTCACCTTCTGCAGTAAGCGTTTGATATACAGCCATTTTGAAGATTGATATAAAAATAATGACGCTTTTCCGGTGACACGGGCAACAGATTTAAATTTAAAATCGATGTCATGTCATTTATGTAGCTCATCAGATCCGTTGATTTGCGGGAAATGTCGTTTATCTCCGGGATTTTGTGTTCTTAGGCGTGCGTGTATGTGTCTCAGTTAATGGAGAATTCATTTACGATGAGTGAATGGGATGACGAATTGATGGATGGGTTTGATAAGTGAGTGATGGATGCATGGATAGATAAGACGAGGGGGAAAAGAAGCAATGTATTAAAACGTAGCGAAACGTGGTTCAAGGAGAAAGAAATAAAAGACAAATTATAGGAAGTTTGGAAAGATTTAGAAATTAGATTCAAAATTCCTGATTGGATTGAAAACATTCGGGGTTGTTTATATCAATTCTGTATCTTGGTAGCATTCTAGACCAAGTTGGGGGAGTAGATAGTGATATTACAATAAGAGTGTAAAAGGCAAGAAGACTTTTTAATGCATTGGGAAATGTATGGAAAACAAGAGAAATCAGGTTCTACACACAAATAAAAATATTTAACTCAAATGTTAATTCATTTCTATTGTATGGATTAGAAACATGGAGTAAAGAAAAAACTACACACAAACAATGCATGACTTTGTTGAAGGCCCGTGCATCTTGGGGAGGTGATGGGTCATGTTAATGTTAAGGACGTCAATACTTTTGTCAATTCTGACTTTTTTATTTGGGGAGAGGATATTTATAATTTTATCTTCTGTGTTTTGTTTCCGTTTTACTACAGCCATATTTTTAAAAAACTGCCAAGAGATCAAGTCTATCACAGCTCCAATTGTGGTCTCCCGCGTCGACAAAGCTGGAGTGTTGATCAGACCATTACCCAGGAATCGCTTATTGCATATCTGTGGGTGCACACGATGCATTTCCGGTGTAGTTCCCAGGGTCTGTGAGGAGAGAGAGAGAGAGAGAGAGAGAGAGAGAGAGAGAGAGAGAGAGAGAACAGGACTACAAGGTGATTAATAGTAAATAAATTAGTAAATAAAGTGATTAATATCAGCTAGCGAATGGGGCTGGTAACCACAACATGTAAAACAAATAGTTAAAGAAACGACAGCTACAGAAGATGTTGCGTTGGCGCGGGCTCCCAGGGGACTAGAATCAATGGCGGCTGCATTCTCCAGCGTAAATGAAAATAGAAATAATAACGATTATGATGTGCTACAACGTTTCTTTTCGGGTGTCTCTTTAGGTTATTGTTTTCCTTGCTCCCTGACGAACTCCACTTCTGATACGCTTTTCTACGTGTTTCTTCTCCACATAAATCATCTCTGCCTTTCGTTTTTCCTTTATCTCATTAACCCAAACATTTACTGAAATTGTCAAAATAACAGCCCACGAAGACACAAGAAACAACCGTCTGCTCAGAAAACGTACTATAAGCAGACGTTGTGTTTATGTCCTTGTTGTTCGCGCCCAAAACGGCGTAATGAACATCAGAGCAACATTTCTGATGACGTCATTGGAGCAATGTACGTAATTTCTAAAGGTTAGATAAGCGCGGTATTTACAACGTGCGTACAGACAGCTTTAATCAGCATAACATTAACACATTTGTCCAATCAAAACTTGGGTTGATGGATCGTTACTCCGTGCTCTGCGTAGAAAGTTCATGTCATCTGCTTGTCATTATATCTAAGAAAAAGGTGATTATATTCAGTTGTCTTAGAACGAACGAGCTAACGAAATCTTTATTTTATTAGAGTAAAGAAATAGGCTTTATTCTCTTTTCACGTGTCCTCCCTATGGTGATACCATCCTCATTCAAATTTAAACATTCTTAACTTCAATAACGAGTAATAAACATTAACATCGCGTTCAGTAATTGTAAACACTGTTTGTTTAACACTTACTGTTTTCACACACACATTTTCGTAACATTAACTCCCATGGCGGCGTATAGTTACTGGGTATTTCTGAGGATAGAAATAATGAACATGGCCACTGGAAGCCTTAAGCATGTCATGTATATGGCGAGTAATGTGAAGTTTTTGCCTGCAGCTGGCAACATCATCATATACAACAAGCTCATAAAGAAACCACTACTGCAAAAGCATGTGGTTTGATTCAGGTTTCATGATAGCAGGTTAGCTGCAGCAGGGGCGTATTTAAAGTATTTGGCACCCGGGGCGGATCTTTCTTTTGGCACCTCTAAATAAAACACACAGAACAATATATTAAACTTGTAAGTCCATTTTTAAACAGTACAACATTTATCATAATAGTGTCCAGTGCCACCCATCTCTTGGCTGTCACCCGGGGCGGACCGCCCTACTCGCACCCCCCTTACAACGTCACTGAGCTACATTGGTGGCTCCTTACTCCGTCAGGAATAAAGAGTTGAATGAGACGCCCCTGGTGAACGAAGCAGAGCAGGGGTTCTTAACCTGTGGTCAGCAGCCCCCTTTCGGATATTCTAGGCGATCCGTGTATATTAAGTAAATAATGTGGATGTTATTTTCACCACCATTTTCCCCCAGGTAATTATCATAGATTGCTGCATAAAGAAAGTCTACATCAAGCATTCACATACTCTTCCAGTTGTGCGGCAGAAAGCCTACGTCAAGCATTCACATACTTGTCCAGTTGTGCGGCAGAAAGCTTACATCAAACATTAACATACTCTTCCAGTTGTGCAGCAGAAAGCCTACGTCAAGCATTCACATACTCTTCATGTTCTGCGGCAGAAAGCCTACATTAAACATTCACATACTCTTCCAGTTGTGCGGCAGAAAGCCTACATCAAGCATTCACATACTCTTCCAGTTGTGCGGCAGAAAGCCTACGTCAAGCATTCACATACTCTTCCAGTTGTGCGACAGAAAGCCTACGTCAAGCATTCACATACTCTTCCAGTTGTGCGACAGAAAGCCTATATCAAACATTCACATACTCTTTCAGTTGTGCGGCAGAAAGCCTACATCAAACATTCACATACTCTTCCAGTTCTGCGGCAGAAAGACAACATCAAACATTCACATACTCTTCCAGTTGTGCGGCAGAAAGCCTACATCAAACATTCACATACTCTTCCAGTTGTGCGGCAGAAAGACAACATCAAACATTCACATACTCTTCCAGTTGTGCGGCAGAAAGCCTACATCAAACATTCACATACTCTTCCAGTTGTGCGGCATTTTTAAACAGTACAACATTTATCATAATAGTGTCCAGTGGTAGCCATCTCTTGGCTGTCACCCGGGGCGGACCGCCCTACTCGCACTCCCCTTAGAACGCCACTGAGCTGCATTGGTGGCTCCTTACTCGGTGAGGAATAAAGAGTTGAATGAGACCTACATGGTGAACGAAGCATAGCAGGGTTTCTTAACCTGTGGTCAGCAGCCCCCTTTCGGGGATACTAGGCGATCCGTGTGGATGTTATTTTCACCACCATTTTCCCCCAGGTAATTATCATAGATTGCTGCATATAAAGAAGTGCATTCCTCTTACAGATTGTTTCTATATTTTTATATTGTTTCTATATTTCTATCTTGTTTCTATATGTCTACATTGTTTCTGTATTTCTATATTTCAGTACGACTATATGTAAGCTTAACGATCTTTCTCTTTAATAAAATGTATTATTTGTATGTAAAATATTTAATAATGCATTTATATACAAGGACTTTAAAAAGGGGTTCGTAACTTTCACCGGAAAATCAAATGGGTTTATAGCCTTCACCGGATAATCAGAGGAGTCCGTGGTACAAATAAGGTTAGGAACCACCTGAAGTAAATGAACACATCGACAAACAAGGAAAAGAAACATGGAAGCAGAAGTTTCAATGAAAAAGACAACAACAACAAAAAATGCAAGAACTGTAGTAAGTTGCCCAATAATGAATTACATGCAGCGATCTAGTTATAGAGTTATGCATCACTGAGATCCGATATGCAAAAAAGAAGAAATTCTGAGTTGTGTATTCCGCAGAACTTACCTTGCATTTTAATATTTTTAATCCTGTTCTTGTTGTGTTAACGTCACAGCCAAATTTGAATAAAACATCAATTATGAGGGGCGGGATGATGTTTTTTTGTTTTATACAAGGGAGTCTACCTTTTGTCTTCTTTTTCTTTTGAATTGCGTCCCTTACTATCATTTGTGCAATGATTAGTTGAGCCAGTTTGGTGCTCATCCGATATGTTGCTGTATTCATGTGCAGGTTATGACAGGGGGAATGACTACATTAGGGAGATTGCTTCCCCTGAATTTAACAGCTCTTTCGTGTCTCTTAGGTCCGCAGGTTCTTTATGTGAGAATCCTACAACGAAACATTCACGTGCTCTTGCTGCAGGGGTTTCATCAGTTTTTTGTTTTACATGATGAGGTTGTGAGCGCCATGAACAACCGTATACAATGGCCTCTTACGACATGCCCGACAGAGCGGTGATCCTATCCGTTCTTTTTCTCCTTAGAGTATACTTAAAAAATATAGCTGTAAATAATAATGCTAATGGTGGGTCACACCAAATGTCTCCCATTACTACACGACAACCAGTTCAGTTGAAGATCAAAGAGATAAGGTAGAGGCAAATAGGACATAAGAAACAACCAACTAGCATAGCAAGAGATGCGCCGGGTTGAAACCCATAGGGGAATGGAAGAGTGGAGAAGCCAAAGAAAAACTGGAAAAGAATTATACAAGTAGAAGGTAAAGGAACCGGGAACTGGCGGGCAAACCCTAAGAAGACGGCCCAAAATATACATCAGTAGCGAGCAATCATTGTATTTATATGTCACACCGAAAATGAAAAGCATGAATGATGGTGACTGATGTTATCAGTGTATAACTTTATTATCCATGCATAACTGAAGCACTATTTACTTATGTTTTTTCTTAATTTAAGAAACATTTTCCTCGATGGCCATCAAAAATGACGTTTCGTGCCTCCAGTAGCACTGGTGCCGCATTTTGTTAGTGTGTCTGTGCTAACATTGACTAAACGAAAAAATGCACGAAGCTAATTAGGAACAACTTCTTTGTTGGAAAGACTAGAAGTAAAAACTGTCCTGAAACAGTTTGACATCACCAGATGAGCAATAATTTCTTGTTTCGGAGATAAAAGAACCTTTATCAATCGCGTGAACGCTGACGCGTAGAAATGAGACAAATAAACTAAGATTTTTTTGTGAATCCTTGTTAACGGTGAAATATTGCTCAAAACGATTCCCAGAGGTATCGTATTGGATGCGCGCATTCCGTTTCGCATCTGTGCAGTCTCATTGGGCTTACTTGTCGCCATGGTAACACGTCTTAATGACCAGTTTCCTGCGTTTCCAATGGCCAAGAGGTCGCCATTTTGTTGAGATCATTAAAATTGCAAGTCATTTATGGCATATGTTACCATATGGGGGTCCGCCCATCAATCTTATATGGGTACGGTATGGGGTAATCCTTAACGATAGAGCTGCTGTCATGTTTTTTAATGATCATGATGATGATGATAACGATGACTAATAATTCTTCATCATTTAACTTTCAAATTCTCTCGCAGCTATGATTTATGTAGCAATATGTTTTACATAAGGAGTTTGCCAGGCTCCCCCCCCTCCCCATGCACAAACGCATTTCATTGGCGTCCTACAACATGAGCATAACGGAGCAGTAGTACTATTATTTCGTTGCCTTCCCAAAGAACTGTGAGAACAACGCCGAGCAAGTTATAGTTTTCGCACATATATTATTTGTTTGAGGTGTGTGTGTATAAGGTTGCTTCATCTTTGTATGCATCGTCTACGGCAATACCAGTGTTGATGCTAGCCTTGTGTAAGTTAATAATGATGGCGATATTGCTAGTTTTGATATTGACATTGTTTGTTGCAGTAATGATGATTGTTGTCCCGGCAGTGGTCGAGTGGTGATGGTGATGATGAAGATTATGATGATAGTGATGATGATGATGTTGATGGTGGTGATGATGATGGTGATGGTGATAATGATGTGATGATGATGGCCGTGATGATGATGGTGTTGATGATGGTGATGATGATGGTGAGGGTGATAGTGATGCTGATGGTGTTAATGATGGTGATGATGATGGTGTTGATGATGGTGATGATGATGGTGATGTTGATAATGACAATGGTGATGATGATAATGACAAGGGTGATGTTGATGAAAATGATGACAGATCATGTTGACGATTATAATGATGGGTTGTGTTGATGGTCATGATGATAATGATATGGCTAGTGTTGATCAGTTCGGTAACAGTGATACTACCGATGTCATGAATGTTCGGTAACAGTGCTATGACACTACCGATGTCATGAATGTAGTACTGAAAACAACAACAACACTTATCGTTACACACAGAGCATGGAACCACTACCGCAGCTATCCTCCCCCTAGCGTTAAGTTTACACCAAAGGATTCATATGCTCAAGCACCAGTAGTTTCTGTAGCAATCAGTTGTACATGATGAAATTGCCAGCCCTAATCACAACCACATACTAGTCGCTTCTTACGACATCATCTATGAAAACAGTAGTCATATTCTCTCTTCTTCTCCTCTGACAACCTGGAAATACACAGAGCTACATGGCTGATTGCAGTGATGGACAAAACAAAGTTACTAAAAGACGAGCTAGAGTAATTAAACAGCCTTATTCCCTGAGTTATGGTGTGGAAACATAGACAATTAACAAGCAATTGAAAGCAAGAACTGAGCCTCTTCATATGTGGGTATTTAGAAGAATAAGGCTCATCTCATGAAAACAGACAAAGAGGTCATAGAAAATGTACGAGTGACAAGAGAAATAGTGAAGTAGATCAAATTAATCAGCTAAAATATAAAACGACATAACACCTTACGGAAGACATAACACCTTACTGATGACATAACACCTTACTGAAGACCATGATGGAAGGATGAGTTGAAGGCAAACGTGGAAGAAGAAGTGAGTGCTGTAAGTGGGAAGATGACATCAAGAAATTAGGCAAACGTGGAAGAAGAAGTGAGTGCTATAAGTGGGAAGATGACATCAAGAGATTAACAGGAAAGTGTCTATCAAGGGAGCGTATATAGTAGCTTCAAACCTCCAGAAATTGGTGGCAATCTACTGTCTTGGTCATGCAGAGGCACGCGGCATTGAGAGAGCTAGCTTCGGGGGCACCTATAGTGGGGACACTGGATATGGGTAAGGGAGAGATACTAAAAATAATTAACGATAACTTGTTAGAGACAGACATTGCAATTAATGAATCAACACGGGTCAGACAGCTAGAATGTCTCATCAAACGTAATGTTCAGATTGCTTGAATTAGGCTTTAGGCTTAAAAACAAGGAGAGATGGACGCGTGAAAGGATGAATGAGGCGTGTATACAACCAGCGCGCCGCAGGAACAATCAGCACTCACACCCTTCGACATTTGCTGAGAGATACAGAACACCTCTAGGTTTGCCCGGAGTGCAGCGATGTCGATTCTGAATAACAAAAGCAATAACCATCAAGACAAAGACACAGAAAACGTTGGAGATCCATTGCAGACGACCTTCGGGGTGGAGATGGCAGCAGATGATGATCCACAGAAAAAAAGGACGTTGTATCTCAGTATCGTGTGCAACATTTTTTCTATTCTGCCCTCTCTGTCAATCTTAATATTATCATCTTTGACCCTAAAATACATTATATCAGGCAATGTGCGTCCATGAAAATTGGATGTTACAAGTTTCGGACGCATTTCTATTGTTTCCTGGACAAGGGACACTTAAGGGGCGAGAATATTAGCTAAGGGAGAGAACACATGCAGTGTTTAAGGCTTTTCTATCCTTGTTTTTTTCTATTTATTTATTGAGAAAAGTATCATGTTCAACCCCTGATGGGCTATAATTAGGATATATAGTGTCAATAATTTTAGATAGTATATTCAATTGTCGCTATTTCCTGATAGCATTATCCCCCTTTCGCCATGAATTATATGTAGAGAACAAGAAAATTTTATAATTGTGTGTGTGTGTGTTTCTTTTGTTTTCACCCATAAAACCGTATTTTCTTCATACTTTTTGCGATGGTTAATTTTTTTTTTTTTTTTTTTTTATCCAAAGAAATAGTGTTCAACCTTTTGAAAATAAAATATATCACTCGTTCTCTATTCTTTCTTTTATTTTCTCCCGCCCCGCACTCTCTTTCTCTATCTCTCTGACTTTCTTTCTTTCTTTCTCTCTCTCACTCACTTTATTGCCTTTTCCTCCAAGCCACTATTGATTGCGTCAATCCAAAATGTCAAAAGACAATGGATTAGCCACCAATTCCCTGATGCTTATTAAATAAACAGATATGCCAGCATGCACTAACATTTTCAAACTTGTAGTATTACTCAGAGCTCGCCAATCATGTTGCCAGGGCTCACTTATTTCTGGACCAAAATAAAAAAATGTTTCAGATCTACATCTGCTGAACAATCACACTATATCCCTGCAGCAAACAGGCTCTAACATTCTTCTTTCAACCTCCTGTCCTAAGTAAAAGGTAAAGGATCCCGTTAAACGCCCATTGAAGCATATTGGGAATAAAGTGTGGCCCATATTTTCTTGACCATCGGCACACTAGGGGTGACGTGGTCATCATTACGCCGGCCGCCTTAACCTTCCCAGAGTTGCTCTGGTACCCAATTTTTGAGGCTGGGTCGACCCCGGAGCAGGAGCCGAGGTAGCGCAGTGGTTAGCGCACTGGCTTCCTAGCTCGGTGGTCCATGGTTCGATCCCCAGTTGAAGTGGGATTTTTTTAGACCACAAACGGCTCCGGGGTCGACACAGCCTCATGAATTGGGTACCAGAACAACTATGGGAAGGTTAAGGAGGCCGGCATGATGCTGACCACATCACCCCTAGTGTGCCGATGGTCAAGAAAATATGGGCCTAACACCATATTCCCAATATGCCTCAATGGGCATGTAACGGGATCCTTTACCATTTTTTTAAGACCCCGAAGCCATTTCCGGTCTAAAAAAATCGCACCTCAACTGGGGATCGAACCATGGACCACCGAACTAGGAAGGCAGTGCACTAAGCACTGAGCTACCGTGGCTCCCCCTGTCCTAAGTGCTGTTATCAATTCTGTTGTTGACGTTTTCCATGCCACGATGTTAAACATAAGAATGGAGCCTGATAAATTACCACTACACGACTAGAACAGTCGAAGATCTGGTCTCACGGTATAGAGTAGACCAAAAGGCAGATGAATAGACACCAGTACAGAAACAGTAGCGTCCGATTGACAGAGTGGCAAGGAGCGGAGTTCAATTCACGGTATCAACACGCTCCAGTATACCAAGCTGTAAATGGGTACCTTATTCTGCTCTTGAGTTAGGGAAAGAAAAGGCTGCGAGGAAGGAAATGGTCATCCCACCTCTCGATGCTGGACATAGTATAATGACGTCTCTAACACGTCACACCCCTACGGCAATATCTACTATGAAACTACCTTTACAGAAATCCTACAACAACAGGCAACCAATACGATACACTTGGGTCAAGTACGGCAACAGTTGACAGAAAAAGTGAAAGTTTTACAGTATCTTCTGTCTTTGTCTTCCTTTGTCTAACACAAGTCACATTTTCTGCTGACAATCAACGGGTAGTTGAGTCAAGATTTTTGACAAAATGTGTCTGTACTTACCTAAATCAATATTTAGTGAATGTCAACGTTACGTTCATCATTTGATTCTCTAGCTATAGTAACAGCAAATCAAGCGATCAATAATCAATAATCAGTATAACACTTGCATGCAAATGCTCGGCGAACGTACACGTTTGATTATACATATTGTTGATTTCCTATTCGGCTGTTTCTCTCTATCTATATACGTACTCTCTGTATATATATATATATATATATATATATATATATATATATATATATATATATATATATATATATATATATATATATATATATATATATATATGAACTAAACGGAAAAATCATGTAAATAAACTGCAACAATCTGTTTATTTTGTCTTGATTGACTCCTTGTTTGTTCTCCTCTATTTGTACGTCTCCCATTTCGCTCTCTTTATTCCGAAGTTTTTCTGTTTTTTTTTTTTCTGGAATTTTCATCTTAGTTATTCTCTCCATTGCATATCTGCCTACTCCCTCACCCACCATTCCTCTGTCTCTAGCATCTCTCGTTCTCTCCGCCTTTTTTCATTCTTCTTCTTCAGTATATTTTTTTTCTTTTACCAATCTGCTATTTTCCCGCCCCATGTAGACTTTTCCTCGAACATTGTATGAGTTTGACCTAGCTGTCACGTGCAAGTGTAAATTCCCAATATCACCGGCCGCTCTTTGTGATTACTGCATTCGTGAAACCACAAAGCCCTTACCTGTAGATCTCTCTATTTCGTTTTACACTCTCCTTTCCCGTGTAGTGATGTTCTCAGCCCCTTATCGTCTTTATCTTACATTCCTTCTAGTTCCCAGTAGCACACCCCCCCCCCCCCAACTCAATTGAGCCGTGTTTCACACCTACCAGAATCATATTTCATTGTCTATTACTTTCCATAATTCCGGTAGAGTTAAGGTAAATGATGATACTTACTTTGGCTTTCGAGTCCGCTGGGAGGACAACATTAGACAATCTTTGAAGGACCGAGGACTAGAATGGAACCAGGCCAGGAAGAAGACAGCCGATAGGATAGTCTGGCGCTCTCTCTTCCAAACCTCTACACCTCACGGTAGAAGGGGAACGACTAAGTAAGTAAGTAAGCTTTGGCTTTCAATTGCGAAACATATTGCGCGCCTGCTGAAAGAGCGCGAAAATTGTTCCCATCCTTAATAATGGTTTATGTTTGATTTTGAAAAAAATTTCTTAAATTTGTCCCATTTTTAATTCGGGTGAGTATGAATAAAGAATGGAGTTCGTTACATTTTCAATAACTCAGCCAATATAGTCGCTCATGTCGTCAATAGTGATTTGGAGACGGAGTACGAGAGAATTAGTGACGTCATGAGGACATGCTGCAGAAAAAGCACAACATAAATTTTTCCCGCCATGTTTTGTCAGGTGACTTACTCGTTGTTTCCTATTGGCGTTTTCCATCACGATACCTTGCCAAGTATTTATTTATATCTTTTGTTTAGCTGACTTCCGGTTTTCTCCGGTTCTCACACCGTATATTATTTGTGGCCCCCCTGAAGTTGCCGGTAGTCTCTCTGATAAGATAAATAACAGAATAGGCCGACTGCACACTCAGGCATGCCCAACAAAATGACAAATAGAAGGATCCGCGTGTGATTGGTACCCTCATCATGTGAAACAAGTTGCCACTTAAACCACTGTTGCCAGTGAGCAACCTGAAGTGATAGCTTTATGCTCTGTACGTAGCGCCTTATGAAGAAGAAGATATTATGTTTGAGTGTCGATTGGCAGAGTGGTAAGAGCGCTTCCTTCTCGTGTTAAAGTTACCGGGTTCGGAACCTGGTATCGTCATGCTCCGTCCTATCCGGCTGTAAATGCCTGGCGATGTATTTGAGAAGACTAAGGCAGCGAGGAAGGGAACCTGTCTTCCGACCTCATAAAGTTGAGACCTAGTATAATAAAGTCTCTAACACTGCAATCCTCTACGGCAGCGTGTGCCATGGGAGTACTTGTTATTGCGTCAAACCTTATACCAGAGCTAAGGGTCTTTTGTGTTTGGACATGCGCCCTAATATAACCGACTATGTTGAACGGAACGCGCCTCGCCAAAACGAGGCAAAACTCTACAGTATTTGAAAGAAAAAAAAACACTTGTTATCGTTATATCATTTTAAATTTGATTCATCATCATCATGTTCCTTAGCGCTCCTTATAGCCTATAGCCACAACTGTAGCTGACCTGCTTGCAGGAAGCCTGCACCAAGCATTCACTTGCTCTTGCAGCAGTGGTCTCTGTGTCAATGTGTTAACATGATGAGGTTGTTAGCCCCATGTTGAACCTCATATTAGTCGCCTGGTACGACATGCCTGAGTTTACAGTAGTACTATTCTTTCCTTGCCTCTGCACAGACCCGCGGGAACTACATGGAGGAATGTCTTCTGCCATTCACGGAGATAACATTCTTAGTACGATTTTTATAGTAAATTATTCAGAAGGACGATCAAAATGTTACAAACTTCATAAAACTGATTTTAAAATAAAATATGGAAAATCCAAGATATCTTTGGGATAACGCTCACCATCGTCGATGGTACTCACGGTAACGGAACTTGGTTCGGCAAAGTTATAAGTATCAACAATAAAACTGTTGGATGTTCACACTCAGACAGAACCATCATTTTGAGTAGTCTAAGCTTGATGTGATTCTGTTTTGAGAACGTGATCTTACCCATTCTACCGTGCTGCTGTTTTCTCTGTAGATAAATAAGAATTCTGACAGAGATGTTTTAACTGGGAAAACAGCTAAGGATGCAGACTTGCTCTTGGCCGAATTCTGTAAAATCAGCAGAACTGTCATTTTTTGCACTTTATATAAGCTAAATAAACAGTCCTAGCTTACTACTCATATCTTGATAAAGAAAATTTCTGTCTCCCTGTCTATCTCTTTGTATGTCTATCAAGGACAGAATATAAGAGAGAACTTAAAAGAAGTCACGTGTTCGGATGTTAAAAAAAGCTATGAGAAGAAATAAGTATACTTTTGTAAATAATACATGCTCAATCTCCGAATCTGAAGTTGACAGAAGTTGTATTGTGGCTTTTAATTTTTATACTTACATCGTGGCTTTCTTTTTCCCCATTTGATTACCATTCATACAGTGTTTGTAATGTTAATATGGAATCTCCATTGCTCCACCCAAGCAGTGACTTTAGTTATTCGTTTTTGAAGTTCTCTAACTATGCTTTCTAGATTTCCATCATTTCACCATGCGGCATAACCATTTCTAAATTAGGAAAGAAAGTTCCGAACACCCTCTGAAAAGTCAATCAGGTTTCAGACCATGATGTTAAGTATAGTTAGATATGGTTGGTGAGATTACTGATCCCTGGGGAATTCCCTTTTGTTGTTCGCATTTCCCTGAAATAGTGTTAATGATTTTCACCAGGAATGATCGATTGGACATGACGTTTTCATATATATTTATAGGTTGTACATTTAAAGAAAAAAGTTCTCATTTTAACTAGTCATACTTTACGCCATCATGCATCGTATGATCGTGACCGGCCATAGAATATAAAGGTTCTGTTTTACCCTTCCACCTGATTTCTATTATTGTCTCATGTTCCAGTCTGATAAGATTATCTATTTTACTTATGTTATTTCTAAATTCAGAATGTTTTCTCCTGCACATGCCTTTACTTTGTGGAACATTACTTTATTATTGACCATAGCATCTAGCATTTTGTCTCTGTGCGATGTTAGGAATAGTTGCCTGGCAGAGGCTGCATATGTGGATTTTTGTCAGATTTTAATATCGACACTGTTATGACTTTCTTCCATACACCTAATCTGATTATGTTTGCAAATAAATATATAATATCGTATTTAGGTTTCAATTATGATTTTTTTGTACTTTTTAACACATTTTATTTCTTGATTATAATTAGATAGTGCGCATGTGAGTATGCTGTTATTTTTCTTCTACAGCGTTACATTGCTTGAAATTAGTTTGTAAAACGCTTGTGAGAATAAATGAATGTAGTATAAAAGATGAAAGGAAGCACAGAATGTAAGACGGACCAAGGTGCACAATTCTCAACCCTTTGAAAATAAAGTTATTTCCATCTTTCTTCTTTCTCCCCTTCCCCCTTTATTCTAAATTGTTTTATTTATATTGTTCATAATAGCCCATCAAAGTAGCTGATTCAAAATGTCATAGCTAAGAAGGTCTGGCCCAGGTGCAATGTAATTTTGTGTGTATTGCACTCAAAACTTCTTCACTGCCAAAGTCAGTGTCTAGGTATAGTTTAGTGGGAATAGTTGTTTGGTCGGGAGTCTTAGTTGTAGAAAGTTGTCTCAATACCCTTTAGCTCCCCGAGGAGCATAGGCCTTAAAAAAACACATGCCAAGTCTTCCTGCCCCGTGCCATCCGCTCAAGTTCTTTCCATGTGTGGTGAAGTGGGATGTTATAAATATTTATAGGGGACTTAGTGTACTGACTGAGATCAGCTGTGAAGGTATCTATATCTATTAAGAGTAGTGTATTATAGATAACCTTACTTGCTACCACATATCTATATATCTCAGTCAGAATTATTCTGGAATAGTGTGATGACTACGTTATGTGTCTAGGGTATGTGTATGATGAAGTGTAAGTCACAACAACAAACCGATAAACAATTTAATTTATTCCACTACACTTGACAACACTGTGACACTCACATACATATAACACTCTACAAGGATATCTTAAAAGAGTCACTGATAACTTTTCAAATAACAATATGTATTCATTACTGGCATGAATGAATATGTGTCCTGATTCAACTACAAGGGAACCAGGAATCACAATCAATTTAAATTACAAGTTATATGTACAGAATTTACCAATATGAATATAGTAGTGACATATATTATTACAAATATCCTATGTGTGTCAGTTGTGTAGTAGTAAAATGAGGTAATACTGGTTTTGTTTTGTTCAAGCTCTGTTGGTATTTGTCATCAAGACTTCAATAGTTTGTCTTTAGGGACTAGTATTGGAGATGTTCTCAGTTCCTGATATTAAGACAATTAAATTCCCCTCTGAATGTTATTTTTACAAAGTCATTTCAAGATGAGGGGGACATAATGTTGAGCTCAGCTGGCCAAATCCGCTTATCTTGCGTGATGGCGGCAGGAAAAGACTCCTCTGCTCGATCTCTCCCCTGTGCTCTGGAGACACCTCACTGATAGCTAAAAAGACCAAGGAGTATGCTGTCCGACTCTGGATTCAGCAAAGCTCTGACCAGGTGCTGCTCAGTACCATCAAGACCACGGTCCCTGAAAACAAGAAGGATGTACCTTCTACTTCATAACTAATTGATACTCTAGTTCTACACTGAGCACAATACAACACAAACATTGAGTTCAGAGCGTTAGGCCAACTGTCAGCTTCATCTGAAATACTTTATACCAGCATTACCCTCCTTAATGGTCACTACGCCTCTGCACTTCCAGCATTATTTCTGTCTAATCAATAATCTAGGTGTCAGTGTACTGTTTGGCCATTCCATGCAGTTTTACTTCCCTCCGACACCCTCTGTTCAGGCTGGAGCATTATAGGCTTTACCTCACGTTTGCCACTGAACTACACATATATATACAGGCATAAATTAACAATTCACATTCAATTTTTCATTAAAAGATACTGAATGGGTCAAGCTTACCACAATTTCATGGAAATAAACACAGATACGTTGATTAGCAATGAATTCTGGCACAATTACTGGCACAAATTCCCATCTGCTTATGTTCCAGACTTTTATTTAACACAAATATGAGCTGGCTTCAACGCACTGTTGCTTTATCAAGATTATTTGCACTAGTGGTCTCGAACTAACGCTCCCAAGTGAGTATATCAGCGAGTCTAGCCAATGAGGCCACGTTTCGACAAGTGTTTGAAAAAATGTTACCTTTTCACGTCTCCCCTAACAACGAAGATAGTATTTATAGCCCGACCAATCGTGGTTCGTCTTTCATTTGTTGCGCTCCAATCAATTTGGAGTTTACATGGTAGGCTATTTCTGTAACGCAAGGTTTTTTCAAACACGTTATAAAAAAATTTTATGAGCAGAAATGATTCCATGCTGTCAGGCATCCCCACTATTTTATTTTGGGTATAATTTATTAATTCCTGGACTATTTGCATAACGTTTTACATATTCTTTGTCAGCAAACCCTAAGGAACCCAAATATCCAAATTTAAAAGAGCTACGTGGCTGCGTTCAAAATATGCAATTTCTACCTCCTGTTTCGAAGATGTGCTGTCTGGGTACTGTTATGTTTTCAAACGTAACCCCATCTATTGTTATCTTTCCTAATAAGCGTTTTTTATGATTTTAAAACCTAACTCTGGGAAGGGTAGTGAATTTATCACTGTCCGTCCGAAAAAAAAATTAGTGCATGTGATGCGTGATGCCATATGATGATGGATGGCATCCGCATGTCTGGTTTTGTGTAGTGTGTAGATGTGTTCAGTCAAAACAATGTTCATGCAACAATAACAGGGCAATCCACATAGGACGTCAGTAAACTCACGACGTATAAAGTCAATGAGTCTTGAAACAGCCGTTGACGTTTTTCTTCATTATTTATTGTGGACGCCACAGTGACAAAATGGTTACGCAAATGTGTAGGCACATCAAACAGTCATTATCACAGCAACATTCAATACAGCAATAAACGGTAGACAGCATTACAATGATGTGAACAACTCCATCCTTTTCTATAACAGCCAGGAGATAACCAGATGTATGAGATCAGTTCACTCTCCTTAGTTTGACTTCAGCAAGACAGACACGTCTGCCGAAGTATAAATAATGTCCTCAAAAATATCCTCTAGATAATAAAGGTTTTCCAAACCTAGTTCATTTAACAAAGTAGCAAGTAATGGTCCTTGGTACCTGCATCAACCGATGCAGTACAATGCAGCGACATGTGAGCTAGGAAAACATCTCGTGACGACGACTTTCGCAGACAGGCTATGAATCGAAATCGCTCACGACCCAAAATCAATAGAGTTAATGAAAGAGTCAATTTACCTTGCTTTCATGAAATACACAGAAATATCACGCCTCCCGACATGTGGGAAACACTAGAGGTATTATCTCGAATAAACGAAATATCCATTAAGAGGACTACACATCCCTGACAGAACAAAAATAGCGGAGATCCCCTCTTCAACGAGGCATCTCTTTCGCCATTCCAAATCGCTCACTCCCACTAGTGGTGGGCGGAAACCGATCGACAAAGAAGCAAGACAAGTCATGCGCAGTCCAGCGCAAAACGACCACAGCTCAAACTTAACTGCATTCGATACCAACGCGAGAAGACAAATGCTTACCGAGAAAAGTGACTATAAATTCCAAGCAGTTGTTGCCCTTGCGTTATAAAACAGATATTGAAATAAAACGATGTTGCGAGAATTTATCACGCAACATATCACCACCTCCTCCCGATAAAAAAAAAATGTGGAACATATTTTTTTTTTTTCAATATCAAAGAGCAAGCGATAAGCGGCTCAAAACGCACGAATTATGCGCTGATAATTAACTAAATTGCCAAACAATAGGCTAATTATAGAGTGTCTGGTGAGGATATACCTCAACAGAAAAATAAATATGTCTCAAAAAATATTCACATCGGGGAGGTGTCACCAACACACATCACGTTAGCATGTAAACACAATATACGTATGCAAGTTACTATAATCATCATTAAACAGCATACTCTAATATTGTCTTTAAAAATGGATGTACAAATCTGATAGGAAAATTTAGATAGTACATTCTTTGACATGTAATGACATAAGTACATAGTAAAGTTAAACTACATGACGATCCAGGACATATGCTCTGGTATTCCGAGGGTAAGTACACAATCTAGAACTCGTAAGGTAAGTCCTCAGCTCAACAATGACATTCTGAGAAAGTACAAGCAATATAATGCTAATTAATAACTAATATGCTTCATAAGGTACAATACATTATTAATAATTGTGGCTGTTTAGTAAACTAACGGCCCTTATATTAACTACTCAGTCCTCCTCTATCATCTTAAAAAACGAACAGAAGAAGATGACAACAAAGCACGATAGTGTGTACATATAAAGTAAGTACAGATGTGCTAATCTATTGTAGAAATATAGGTGTGTTATGACTCTGTAATATATGGAAATATAGGACAGAAGTATTAGTTGGAGTCATGTGGGCATCTAGACAAAATGTCAGCCATCACATTATCCGCACCACGGATAGCTCGTACCGTGAAGTGAAAAGGTTGAAGAGCTATAGCATATCGAGTGGATCTCGAACTCTTCAAATTCTTAGTCTGAATAGCTGTAAGAGCTTTCTGATCAGTCTCTAGAATGAAATGTGCGCCCAGGAGGAATCTTTGTAGCTTTAGAATTGACCAAACCATCGCTAACAACTCACGGTCTAAAACCGAGTAGTTTCCTCTCTGCCGCATTTAGTTTTCTAGAAATGTACATCACAGGATGCAGAGTATTTGCATATTCTTGCATCAGTGCTGCTCCAATCCCAGTGGATGAAGCATCACTCCGAAGAACAAAAGTCCTATCAAGAGTAGGTAATCTTAAGATGGGAGGAGAAGAAAATATATTCTTGATTTGGTCTAGTGAAGATTGGCATTCTTCAGACCAACGGACCAGATTAGGCGAACCTTTCTTCAACAATGTTGATAGAGGTGCCATGATCGAAGATAAATTTGGAATAAATCTCCCATAAAATTGAATTAAACCTAAGAGACTCCTAACTTGTTTCTTCGTTTTAGGAACAGAGATGTTCAGTATTTTGGAAGTATTGTGGTCTTCTGTCTTCAAGAGACCATGACCAACACGATGACCCAGGAAAGAGATTTCACCAAAACCAACAAAAGCTTTAGAAGGTTTTGCTGTCAAATTATTCTCACGTAGAGTGGACAGTAAGTCATATAACCCTAAATAGTGATCTTCCCAGGTATCACTGAAGAGACAGATGTCATCTAAGTATGCGATGACATCCGAACGATGTGACAGAATTCGACGCATCATGCGAACGAAAGTGGCAGGGGCGTTCATGAGACCAAAAGGCATAACATTCCATTGAAATAGACCCCTAGGTGTAGAAAAAGCAGTAAGAGGTTTGGCATGCTCTGCTAAAGGCACTTGCCAATAACCTTTAGACAAGTCAAGTTTAGTGAAGAATCTAGAATTAGAAAGTCTAATCAGTAGATCTTCTAACAAAGGCATCGGTTCAGCGTCGAACTTTGTGACCTGATTCAATTTGCGATAATCAACGCAAATTCGTATGTTCTTATCCTTCTTCCGGACAATAACCATGGAAGAAGAATATGGTGAAGTCGATGGTTCAATTATATTTAATTGAATCATTTCATCCAATTCCTTTTCCACTTGCGACTGAAAGTGTATAGGAATAGGATACGGCCTAACCCTAATTGGATTATTGTCGGTAAGAATTATGTCATGTTCTATGACATCTGTGTGTCCAGGAATGTCAGTGAGAACATCCTGAAATGTTTGTAACATCGACAAGTCTCGTCGATGTTCGTCACCAGAAAGATTAGGAGAAACAGAAACGTTTTTCCAAGATTCCGTGGAATGTAATGGAACCACTGGAAGGGGAAGGTTGACATCAGAGAAGGTAGCTTCCTCATCCTGAATGACAGACAGGGATGAATAATGACCGTGAGGTGCAGGAGCATCATCCGTTGCCTGGAAAATAGGCAGCAAATAGTCCGGACGTTCGTGAAATTCCGAAAGCATGTTTATGTGGAAAGTTTTATGCTTTCCATCAATATCGACCACATAGTCAACATCGGAAATCCGAGAGACTATTGCATACGGACCTTTCCATGCAATAAGAAGTCTATTTTCCCTACTGGGGAGTAGGACGAATGCTTTGTCACCTGGACAAAGTTGTCGTAGACATCTATTCTTGTTAGCAAACTGCCTTGCCTTCTCTTTAGCAATTTCTGATGAAGCAGTTGCTAGCTTACATGCCTCAATGATCTTTTGTCTAAGAGCAATGACATACTCATATGAGGATTGAGTTTCATCGCTAATATCATCGGCAGTGATGAGATCGTGTAATAAAGACATAGGGCCGCGTGGACGCGCGCCAAAGACAAGTTCGAAGGGAGAAAATCCTGTGTGTTCATTAGGGACTTCTCTATAGGCAAAGAGAGCCGCGGGTAAAACCCTGTCCCAATCTTGAGGATGATCTTCAGTTATCTTACCAAGCAAAGTCTTGAGCGTTCTATTCAGACGCTCAACTAACCCATTAGACATAGGATGGTAGATACTACTGAGAGATCGTTCAATATGTAAGGTAGACATTACCTGTGACATAGTGTCAGATATGAGTTGAGTGCCATGGTCTGACAATATTTCTCTGGGGAACCCCAAGCGAGAAAATATCAACCAAAGAGCATCTGCGATATCTGTAGTAGATATGCTCTTAAGAGGAATAGCCTCTGGCCAACGTGTGCACATATCGACACATGTAAGGATAAACTGATGTCCTCTGGCCGACTTGACCTTAAAAGGGCCAATAATATCTATGGCCATTTTCTGAAACGGCCGAATAGGAATGTCAGCAGCCTGGATAGGCGCAGCATGTCGTCGTCCTCTAGATTTGACCTCCTGACATACCTTGCATGATCGGCAGTAAATACGAATGTCCTTATTGACAAAAGGCCAAAAGAAAGCCGCAAGGACTCTCGACTTCGTACGGGCAAAACCCATATGTCCAGCACATTGCGAGTCATGAGCATGTTGCAATATTTGGACTCTCATGCTCTTGGGAACAAGAATTTGCGAATGTGCCGACGTAGCCGAATCTTGTACCATACGTACAAGTACGCCGTTTCTCATTGCAATCCAAGATTTTCTATTTGTATCCTGATTCGGATCACCTTTCTTCGCAAGAACGAAGAATTTTTTTAAAGAAGAATCTTCTTCTTGCAATTTTATGAAAGAGTCACGAGTGATCACTAAGTGACTATCTTGGCTATCAACTTCATTATCACTATTCAGTGAAGTTTCGGGTGTTTGTAGAGCTTGTGCTCTTGTAACTACTGCATTTGTAGCTTGCATGTTATTATCTTCCCAAGCAGCAATCTGCTGTGGGGTACACTCCCTAACTCCGTGAATACGACCAATAATAAGGTCCGCAATAGGATTAGGTAAGAGACAAGCATGCACATCTCCAGTAAAGAAAGGAGTGGCAATGCGAATTACAGCAGTAGGATATTTTTCTAGAGTGCCGCCAAATGTGACACATTTAATAACCCTTCCTGTAGCACAAGATGGATCTACAAGCGATTGTCTAACACCAATAGTGGTGCATCCGGAATCGAAAAGTAGTGAGACCGGAGTATCATTAACAAGACCCTTATGTAGAATTAAAGAACCCCTCCCGTCATGCGCAACAGCAGCAGGAAGAGCGGGAAGTGGGTGACCACAACTCAAAGTAGTTATGGTACCCGGTTCGAATAAAGTACTGCATTGGGGGCATTTGTTTGCTCTCTCAAAGTCAAAAGCAGAACTAGTGACAGCGTCAAAGTTTTTACTATCAACAACATGATTACAGGCTGCCTCAGTTTCCTGTTGTACAGCATTAGCCTGCTGATATCTCTTTTTTTTTTGTGTTGAGATCTACCCCGACTATTATTACCTCTGAAGTTATCAGAGTTATTATTATCTCTGCAGTTATTATTGTCTCTATTGTAATTGTTATACTGGTTCGAATTCCAGTTTCCACGATTACTATCATGTTCACATTGATGCGAACATCTATTTGTTTGGTTTTGAGGTCTTCGGCAGGAATAACCTCTATTACCATATCCTCTTTTGAAATGCTTATAATTATTAGGGTGATAGTAACGAGTACTATCAGGTTGTCTCCAATTCTTCGAAGAAGAATCACCATGAAATTGATTTCCATGATTTTGACAGAAATTACCGCTACTCTTTCTATCAAAATTTTGTTGGGATCTACGAGCAAAGTTTTGACCATACGGAGCTGCCGAAGCAACTGGTAAACCTTCTTTCACCTTAGAGTTACCCATGGTTATGTGTGGGTGCGCAGTTACGTATTGGCAACAGAAATCTTCCATTTCTTTTATTGTTTTAGGTTTACGTTCATGAAGGAAAGCAAGGAAAGACTCATTGACAGACGACATGACTTTGTCTCTAAGTATTAAGTCCATAAGTCCTTCATAAGTTTTTTCCGTCTTAGATAGTTCAACCCATCGTGAGAAAGTAATGCGTATTCTTGCAATAAACTCGGAGAATTCAACTCCATTTTCAGGTAACATGTTTTTAAATTGTAGACGATAGCCGTCTTCGTTAAGCTGATATTTCTTTAACAAAGCGGCCCTGACAACCTCATAATTGTTCTTGTCAGGTTCATCCACCATATTTAATATACTTAGAGCTTTACCTGTCAGTATCCCTGATAACTGATAAACATATTTTGCTTTGTCTATGTTATGAGCTGTACATGCTTGTTCAAATCTGTCCAGATAGAACATTATGTCATCGCTGGAAGGACTAAATGTTGGTAACTTAATCTTAAAAGTATCATTATTAGCCTTACCAGAAGATGAACCCTTGTTTGAATCATTACCATTACTCATGCTTGTCAATTTCAATTTTTCCAACTCTAAAGCTAAGACCTTTTCTTCATGTTCCATTTTTGCTTTCTCTTTCCTCTCATCAGACTCTCTCTGTAATCTTCTTTCCTCAGCCTGAGCCTCTTTTTGAAGTCTTTCATTTTCAGCTTCTTTTTCAAGTCTTTTATTTTCAGCCTCTTTTTCAAGTCTTTTATTTTCAGCCTCTTTTTCAAGTCTTTTATTCTCAGCCTCTTTTTCAAGTCTTTTATTCTCAGCCTCTTTTTCAAGTCTTTTATTCTCAGCCTCTTTTTCAAGTCTTTTATTCTCAGCCTCTTTTTGAAGTCTTTCAGCTTCTAGCTGTAGCTGGAGTTTTCTCTCCTCAGCTTCTGATTCCCTTTTTTGTTTTTCCATTTCCATTTGGAATCTTTTTTCATCCACCTGCATCTGCAGTTTTTTTTGTTCAGCTTCCATTGCTTTATCATATCGAGCAGTTGCAAATTCTTCTAACTTATCACCAGTCTTCCCAAGCAATTTACCCTGCTCAATAAAGTGCTCAAATGTAGACATGTTGTCTAACATATGAGTCCAAAACCTGAAATAATTAACTAATTTATTTCAAACCTAAGTGTAACAAGTCTTAATTAAGCACTTGTATATTCACATCACATTATATTATCCCAGTCTCTGTGGGAAACAAGTCTCCAATCAAAGAACTTGTATATGAAATATCAGCACTCAATTCTTGATCATAAGTGCACTTCTCATTCAATAGTGCACGACACTATTCATCATTCATTTATCATCAGTGTAGTAGTAACAGTGCATTAGCATAGCCCATTAACTAATTACTATAACTGTAAACAATGACTATGTAAACACATGCAGAATGTAAACATTGAAAATGTAAACAATACAAACAATGTAAACAATAACAATGTAAACAATAACAAAGATCAGCAACAATACAAAAACTTTCGCAGAAATCAACTAAAAATAAAGCAGAAATTAATGAAATATCACAAAAAATGTGACGATATCTGCGATAGAATTAAACAAAATACATGACACCACAGTGTATAAACAAAAATGTTGTATGAAACTAAATTATAGACAAGAGTAGGCTAACAAATACAAACAAATCAAAACAAAACTAAAGAATGCGAAATAATAACGAAAACAATATTAAAACATGTCATCACAGCTAACATAAATAGCAACAGAAGTCGCTTAGCAAATTCCAGTATCGGAAATTTGCAAACCCTACAGAAAACGCTCACAATAGACGACCTCTATGACGTGGCATAATCTAACGGAGACACCACCCAACCGAGAACCCGCTGAAATATAAACATATAAATATACGAATAACATATAAACATATAACATATAGAATGAGATGATACACAGAAGACTCAGCAGAAGTATAAGGGCACAGTTTACATACAAACAGGCCACTTAACTTATAGGCTTCCAATCGTAGAACAGCAGAAAAACGGATGTCAATCAACGTCCTAAAGAGCGAAGCTCCAACGATGATGGCACATCTGAACTGCTTCCACTGCTAACACGATGGTACAAGAGCTTCTGAAATACTGTGTGTTGAGTTGTTTCGGCACTTGACCTTCTAATCCAAAAGTAAGTTGATGGAAATCGGTACTTGGCCTTCTTCAGAAAACAACCCGTTTCAACCGGCACTTGACCTTCACAAAAAAACGACAGCACTGGAACCTTGACAGCAGCAACTTGCTTGACTTGCGTAAAAGATAACAGCAGTCCGAGTTATCCGGCAACATGTAACAACGCCGGGTACTGTCAAATTCTTGTTTCCGTCAAAAAATTGAAATTTGACTTTTTACCGGGCAACGCCGAGTACTTTGAAAATTTTGAAGATGTTGACTGTATTGAAGAATGTTAATTTCTTGAAGGATGCTGATGAATTCTTGTTGAAAATGAAGTGGGTAAGGGACCCCGTGTTTGCTAGTACCAGAATCAAACCAGCTTATGGCCACCAAATGATGCGTGATGCCATATGATGATGGATGGCATCCGCATGTCTGGTTTTGTGTAGTGTGTAGATGTGTTCAGTCAAAACAATGTTCATGCAACAATAACAGGGCAATCCACATAGGACGTCAGTAAACTCACGACGTATAAAGTCAATGAGTCTTGAAACAGCCGTTGACGTTTTTCTTCATTATTTATTGTGGACGCCACAGTGACAAAATGGTTACGCAAATGTGTAGGCACATCAAACAGTCATTATCACAGCAACATTCAATACAGCAATAAACGGTAGACAGCATTACAATGATGAGTCAGATGCATGTTATATTTCAAAGTGCTGTAAATGTAGTCAGGTGAACAACTCCATCCTTTTCTATAACAGCCAGGAGATAACCAGATGTATGAGATCAGTTCACTCTCCTTAGTTTGACTTCAGCAAGACAGACACGTCTGCCGAAGTATAAATAATGTCCTCAAAAATATCCTCTAGATAATAAAGGTTTTCCAAACCTAGTTCATTTAACAAAGTAGCAAGTAATGGTCCTTGGTACCTGCATCAACCGATGCAGTACAATGCAGCGACATGTGAGCTAGGAAAACATCTCGTGACGACGACTTTCGCAGACAGGCTATGAATCGAAATCGCTCACGACCCAAAATCAATAGAGTTAATGAAAGAGTCAATTTACCTTGCTTTCATGAAATACACAGAAATATCACGCCTCCCGACATGTGGGAAACACTAGAGGTATTATCTCGAATAAACGAAATATCCATTAAGAGGACTACACATCCCTGACAGAACAAAAATAGCGGAGATCCCCTCTTCAACGAGGCATCTCTTTCGCCATTCCAAATCGCTCACTCCCACTAGTGGTGGGCGGAAACCGATCGACAAAGAAGCAAGACAAGTCATGCGCAGTCCAGCGCAAAACGACCACAGCTCAAACTTAACTGCATTCGATACCAACGCGAGAAGACAAATGCTTACCGAGAAAAGTGACTATAAATTCCAAGCAGTTGTTGCCCTTGCGTTATAAAACAGATATTGAAATAAAACGATGTTGCGAGAATTTATCACGCAACAGCATGTAGTCTTACACGCGTGATGGCAGCATTTGTGTATCGCGCGACGCGGGTTTAGTGTTCGGCTTTCTGCCTCTCCCTTCTCTTTTTATCCTTTAGTCCATCTGTTCGTTCGTTTTGGTAACGCAGTATAATTAATGTTAGGATTAATTTAGGTCATTACGCAGTCTGCCTCTCAATGTTTTTCCAAGAAATACAGCACACGTTTCATTGAAGAAAGCGGGTATAATACATTAAGCTTTTACTATCAACGTGAAAGCGTTACAATTTGCAGACGAAGCATAAAACAAAGGGGATTTCGAGTACTGTCATTGTGACAGCACTGTTCTTTACCATTCTTCTTCCTTTATTTATTTTATTTGTTAGGCTTCATATTTACCTAATAATTTATATATGTGGATTAGAATATTCCACGACACCTCCCCTCTTAAAACAGACATTATATGTCAGTCCTTTATTCTATATACACATAGAGAAATTTATTATTATTTCTGGGGTTTACGGTGATTCTCATCACACGGATGGCGGCTTAAAAAATCCGCTCCCAAATTGGTTTTTCCAGATATATACTCAATGCTAAAATTATATGGAGCCAGAAGCAAAGACCATCGGAGTAACCTAGAGTTCTCATGCTTAGCCTGTGCTAGAAACGATAAAGGTTTGTGGTCGGTTTGCAACTTAAATGCCTTCCCATATAGATAAATATTGAATTTCTTTATTGCCCATATTACTGCAAGACATTCTTTTTCGCTAGTTGAGTAGTTGATTTCAGCTTTATTCAACTTTCTGCTAGCATATGCTACTGGGCTTAATTCCCCATCCAATGCATCTGATTTCTGTAGTAGAGTTGCTCCTAGCCCAATATTACCTGCATCCGTCCTTACTATGAATTCTTGACTTAAGTCAGGTAATTTCAAAATGGGTTTACTTGTGAGCTTTTCCTTCAATTCTTGGTAAGTCATTTCACATTGTGGTGTCCATGTAATGCGATCTGGATGTCCTTTACGTGTCAATTCAGTTAACGGTGCACATATGGAATTAAAGTTTTTGATATACTTCTGGTAGAAACCACATAATGAGACAAAGGATCTCACGTCCTTCTTGGTTTGTGGTCTCGGGGCTTTCTGTAGTTTTTCTAAATTCTTTGGGTCAGGGGTCATGTTTCCCTGATAAACTGTGTGTCCCAAAAATTCCAATTCTTTACATCCAACGCAACATTTGGTTGGACGGGCTGTTAAATTTGCCTCCCTAAGTCGATTAAACAGCATGTTCAGAGAGTCAATGTGTTCCTCAAATGTTTCTGTTGCTATAAGGATATCATCCATAAAATTTGTTATACAGGGATTATTCAGAGGATCCAATAATTTTCTCATCATTCTAGAGAAGACACTTGGCGCATTCTTCAATCCAAATGGCAATCTATTAAACTCATAGTGTCCTTCTGAGGTACTAAAAGCTAGGTATGGTCTAACCTCAGGCTTTACTGGAATCTGATAGTATCCTTTACTCAGATCCACTTTTGAGAAATATTTAGCTTTATTTAGTCTGGCAAACAGCTGATTTGTATCCGGCAATGGATCCACCTGTCCTTCTGTAATAGCATTCAGTCTCCTGTAATCTATACAGAGTCTATGTTCTCCAGAGGGCTTCCTTAAGAGTACAACACCGGAACTATACGAAGATTCACTGTGTGAAATAATTCCTTCCTTCAATAGATAGTCTGTCTCTTCCTTCAAAGCTTTTTCCTTAGCAAACGGAATCGAATATGGTTTCATACATACAGGTGTGGAGTCTATTAGTTTCATATCATATTCCAATAGGTTTGTATGCCCTGGTCGGTCTGTTAACACCTCTGCATGATTATTCAGAACCTGTTGCACTCTCTCTTTCTGAGTTTTCGTTAAATGTGTACTGATTTTCACCTGTGCTGCTGTCTCACAGGGGTGTAATGGATATTCAAATGATGAAAGTGGTTCCTTTTTCATCTCCATGGCGATGGACAAGGTCAACAAGTGTGTCTCTTCCTGATGTTCTCTTTCCAAATATTTCTTCAGGAGATTCACATGATAGATTTTTTCTTTCCCCTTCTTATCTATCTTATAATTTGTTCTAGACACCTTCTCTAAACTGTATATGGACCCTGCCATCCAATTTGTAACTTATTCTGACTCCCAGGCAAAAGAAGCAGTACCTTCTCTCCCACAGCCAAATTTCTGTCTTTCGCCTTCCTGTTATAATAGGCAGCATGTTTCTTCCTGGCTTGTTTCCAATTTTCATTGGCAAGTTTCCAGCCAGTTTTTAACCGAGTGGTCAGCTCATTCACATATTGGTATGAAGATGTAATGTTTTCCTCTGCCTTTTCATCAGTCCACGTTCTTAACATAGCTACATATGGACCTTTAATTGTGTGGACCTATTTGTCCATGCACCGGTATGGTCTCTTCCACTCGAAGCTTTATAGTGATGATTTTTCCTCCCAGAATTATCATTCACAAAACGACCGCTACCAATTTTTCTTTTGGGGCTTTCTCCCCACTTAAAATTCTTGATGAGAGATTTCCTCTCTACATCTTCTTCCTCCAGTTTGTTTAAGTCCGATTGAGGGATTGTCGGCTTATCCTGGGGTAAGACATCCTTTTGCACTCTCCGCATAGTGGCCATTGTAAAACAGTTAAGTGAAGCTTGTCCGTGAAAAGGGGCTTCCCATTCCATTTGGTCCACTTTATCAAATCTATTTTTCTTTTTATTATCAGGCCTAATTTTGCCCCGTGGCGTGTCCAGGTCCTGATCCATGTTCCCACTTGTGGGTGTTCCCTCATGTGCTATGCTACACCTTTCTACAAAATTCTCAATGTCCCATCTTGCTTTGGGCCAATAATAATTGTGAGCCACCTTTTGAATGATGGTACCTATCTTCTCATGGTCCCCATCTGGTTTCACATGTAGGCTCCTTATTAATTCTGTCCTGTATCTTTTTGGAAGAACCAGCTGTCCGTGACCATGGGATCTAGTTCCGGCCTTCCTATACATCAACTTGTTTTTTATGTAAAAATCTCCCTTGCCTGGAGTTGTATGACAAGTTGACAATTTTCTGAAACAAGGCTTGAGTGTTTTATCCCCAGCCTGTGCCTTCCTCATCTCTTCTGGAGTGGTATCTAACATAATATCCTCCTCCTGTCTTGAGGTCGACCTGACCTGAAGGGTTGCCATATACACAGGTTTCCTTCTGCAACGGTCAGTGTCATGATTGTCCATCTGACAATTCTTACACCACCTTTTTCCTTGGTTGAAAGATTTTCTTTCATCATATTTCCTTTCATCGAATTGTGGGATTTATTTTTATTGTCATACCGTGGCCTATCAAATTGGTGCTTACCTTTATTTTGATCCCTAGGATCAAATTTATTAAAGTTCTGTGGTGCCCTAAAGTTGTCCACCTGTTTCTTTTTATTACCTGTTACCTCTGCTTGAGCTGCTTGATACCTTTCAGCAACATTTAGCAACTCACCCAGCCTCTCTGCACCTTGTTCCATGAGAAACTTTCTCAGGTCTGGAGCCATGGACTCTCTTAATTGTTCTATAAGGACCATTTCCTTAAGATCTTGGGTTTTCCCCAGAGAAGTCCATTTCTCCAAGTATGTCTCTATTCGTGCAGAGAACTGGTGATAGGTTTCACCTGACAGTAGTTTAGCATTCCTAAATTTTTTTCTATAAAATTCTGCATTCTTTTCATACCTTAACAAAAGAGCCTGCTTTAGCATGTCATAATTTTCCTGATCACCTCTGCTCATTTTTGCAAAAACTTCATAAGCTGCCCCACGAAGTCCCTGAGATAACTTTAAGCTCCACCTTTCTCTCTCTAACCCATACGTGGTAGCTAATAGTTCATATCTATTTATATAGCTCTCAATATCATCGTCTTTCTCAACAAAATGATCTAAATGAAAGTTCATAACTGAGGTTGAGGCTCCCTGAGTAACCGTAGCCTCAGAGGCAAAGGGACTGGCACCATTTTCAGGAGCATGGCCTTGAAACTCAAACTCCCTTAGTCGTAACTCATGTTCCCTTTGTAATCTCTTCTCCTCCTTTTCTGCTTCCCTCTCTGCAGCTAATCTCTTCTCTTCTCTTTCTGCTGCTAATTTCTTCTCTTCTCTTTCTGCAGCTAATTTCTTCTCTTCTCTTTCTGCAGCTTGTCTTCTTTCTTCGGCTTCCAATGCTTTAGCCTCTTTGTCAGCCTCAATCTGCAACCTCTTAGTCTCAGCCTCAGCTTCAAATTGTAACTTCTTAATTTCCCTGTCAGCCTCTAACTTTCTTTCGGCTTCAAACCTTCTTTCTTCGCGTTCAATAAATTTGTCACATTCCGTAGTAACATAGGCAACCATAACTTGCCCATCTAATCCTAACTCTTTTGCAGTCTGTACAGCAGCAGATCGAAACTTGGCCAGGTCCGCCATTGTCTATCAGGTAAATTTCTACAATGTCTAACCAACAATTTAATCGCTAAATATATTTAATGGACAACACAGGCACCGTGAGCTCAACCTTATTTAATTCCACCCAATATTTTTAATAGGGAAAGATTCAAAATCCCAAGAGCGAGACCCCAATATATGTGGTGAAGTGGGATGTTATAAATATTTATAGGGGACTTAGTGTACTGACTGAGATCAGCTGTGAAGGTATCTATATCTATTAAGAGTAGTGTATTATAGATAACCTTACTTGCTACCACATATCTATATATCTCAGTCAGAATTATTCTGGAATAGTGTGATGACTACGTTATGTGTCTAGGGTATGTGTATGATGAAGTGTAAGTCACAACAACAAACCGATAAACAATTTAATTTATTCCCCTACACTTGACAACACTGTGACACTCACATACATATAACACTCTACAAGGATATCTTAAAAGAGTCACTGATAACTTTTCAAATAACAATATGTATTCATTACTGGCATGAATGAATATGTGTCCTGATTCAACTACAAGGGAACCAGGAATCACAATCAATTTAAATTACAAGTTATATGTACAGAATTTACCAATATGAATATAGTAGTGACATATATTATTACAAATATCCTATGTGTGTCAGTTGTGTAGTAGTAAAATGAGGTAATACTGGTTTTGTTTTGTTCAAGCTCTGTTGGTATTTGTCATCAAGACTTCAATAGTTTGTCTTTAGGGACTAGTATTGGAGATGTTCTCAGTTCCTGATATTAAGACAATTAAATTCCCCTCTGAATGTTAATTTTACAAAGTCATTTCAAGATGAGGGGACATAATGTTGAGCTCAGCTGGCCAAATCCGCTTATCTTGCGTGATGGCGGCAGGAAAAGACTCCTCTGCTCGATCTCTCCCCTGTGCTCTGGAGACACCTCACTGATAGCTAAAAAGACCAAGGAGTATGCTGTCCGACTCTGGATCCAGCAAAGCTCTGACCAGGTGCTGCTCAATACCATCAAGACCACGGTCCCTGAAAACAAGAAGGATGTACCTTCTACTTCATAACTAATTGATACTCTAGTTCTACACTGAGCACAATACAACACAAACATTGAGTTCAGAGCGTTAGGCCAACTGTCAGCTTCATCTGAAATACTTTATACCAGCATTACCCTCCTTAATGGTCACTACGCCTCTGCACTTCCAGCATTATTTCTGTCTAATCAATAATCTAGGTGTCAGTGTACTGTTTGGCCATTCCATGCAGTTTTACTTCCCTCCGACACCCTCTGTTCAGGCTGGAGCATTATAGGCTTTACCTCACGTTTGCCACTGAACTACACATATATATACAGGCATAAATTAACAATTCACATTCAATTTTTCATTAAAAGATACTGAATGGGTCAAGCTTACCACAATTTCATGGAAATAAACACAGATACGTTGATTAGCAATGAATTCTGGCACAATTACTGGCACAAATTCCCATCTGCTTATGTTCCAGACTTTTATTTAACACAAATATGAGCTGGCTTCAACGCACTGTTGCTTTATCAAGATTATTTGCACTAGTGGTCTCGAACTAACGCTCCCAAGTGAGTATATCAGCGAGTCTAGCCAATGAGGCCACGTTTCGACAAGTGTTTGAAAAAATGTTACCTTTTCACGTCTCCCCTAACAACGAAGATAGTATTTATAGCCCGACCAATCGTGGTTCGTCTTTCATTTGTTGCGCTCCAATCAATTTGGAGTTTACATGGTAGGCTATTTCTGTAACGCAAGGTTTTTTTCAAACACGTTATAAAAAAATTTTATGAGCAGAAATGATTCCATGCTGTCAGGCATCCCCACTATTTTATTTTGGGTATAATTTATTAATTCCTGGACTATTTGCATAACGTTTTACATATTCTTTGTCAGCAAACCCTAAGGAACCCAAATATCCAAATTTAAAAGAGCTACGTGGCTGCGTTCAAAATATGCAATTTCTACCTCCTGTTTCGAAGATGTGCTGTCTGGGTACTGTTATGTTTTCAAACGTAACCCCATCTATTGTTATCTTTCCTAATAAGCGTTTTTTATGATTTTAAAACCTAACTCTGGGAAGGGTAGTGAATTTATCACTGTCCGTCCGAAAAAAAATTAGTGCATGTAGTCTTACACGCGTGATGGCAGCATTTGTGTATCGCGCGACGCGGGTTTAGTGTTCGGCTTTCTGCCTCTCCCTTCTCTTTTTATCCTTTAGTCCATCTGTTCGTTCGTTTTGGTAACGCAGTATAATTAATGTTAGGATTAATTTAGGTCATTACGCAGTCTGCCTCTCAATGTTTTTCCAAGAAATACAGCACACGTTTCATTGAAGAAAGCGGGTATAATACATTAAGCTTTTACTATCAACGTGAAAGCGTTACAATTTGCAGACGAAGCATAAAACAAAGGGGATTTCGAGTACTGTCATTGTGACAGCACTGTTCTTTACCATTCTTCTTCCTTTATTTATTTTATTTGTTAGGCTTCATATTTACCTAATAATTTATATATGTGGATTAGAATATTCCACGACACCATGTTTTCCTCATCATTTTCCCCTCTGTATCCAGTTCTCTTCTTCATGTGTTTTTTGGTCTACCTCTGCCTCTCTTTCCCTGTGGATTAGTAAGTTGTCTATGTTCCCTAAATTTGTGGTTTTCCATCCTTTACTTGGTGCTTGTAAAATATGAACACCTCTTCCTTTATCCTTTATTTTGCGATTCTGGAAGTTTTAGTGAAGCGAAAATGAATTTTTGTTCTTCATTTCGTTTCACTGCTCAAATTTTTTAACATGTCGTTCATGTTGGATTATTATGCACCATTGTTTGGCAGAACTGTCGCCAGATTCGTTCTTTGGTTTTGACAACGGCTTTATTTGTTGCGTCTCAAAGTTCTGTTGTTACGGTTGCGATGTGAAATCTCGTTTCTGTCTTTATCCGCCTGGCGCATTCTTCATTCCTGGTACCGGATTCTAATGTTTCCTATGCTGTCTTTGAACTGGTAATGTCTGTTGTGATGTTAATTGTGAAAGCATGTTATTTTGCTGAAGGTGTTTAGTTTCTGTTATCAGTGTTAAACCAGTTAAGTTTTGAGCACGTGTGTCTATTTTGGTTGTCTATCACATTATGTTTTTGAATGTGAGCCATTTCAATTACAACACCTTTGAAGTGGTGACGGCATTTGATTTCGCCGGATATTGTCGTTTGTTCTACTTTAACAATGCAAGCAACTGCAATTGCTGTAACTACTTCTTGTTGCTGCCTATCCCGTATATACTTGCTGCTTAAATGAAACGCCCTGCAGCGACCAATGAAGCAGTACCGCAAAATACGGAAAAGGCGCGCATTGCACCGTGAAAGTTAAATTTAACACCAATTAAAAGAACGCGCAATGCATGTCAATGTTTTCGTGGAGCATTGACCATACGTTATGATAAGTTTGACTACAAAGATCGAATGAAATTGACCTGGAATGGAAAGCAATGAAATGATTACAAGAGAATTAGTACTTTAATTAGGCCATACGGCAGAAAGAGCACAATACCATTCCCTCTACCCACACCCCACGTCGTGTTTTGGCGGGTTATTTTCTTATTTCTTCTTTGATCATTAGCCGCCGCAGTCCAAAGCAGTCAGTGGCCAGGCCATCACGCCTGGTGGCATCTTGTAGGGCTTCTCTTGTAGGGCTTCCACTATGCTCAGTCGGCAGCCATCCTTCGTCCAGTACCCCAGCTCTGATTCATTCTTTGCATCTCGACCTCCACAGTTCTCCGCCAAGTTGTTTTTGGTCGCCTCTCTTTCACTTTATGTCACTTTCGCGTTATTTACTCATCTCTTTATAATTTTCGCTTTTCTTTTCCATCGTCACAGTTCTCTTAAGCTCATTTCAAGTAGTTTGTCCATCCTCTTTGGTAGAACTTCCTTAGTCTGACAACCACTGGTACGCACAGTCGCTTTCGTAAATACTCTCTCTGTCTCTCTATTACTCACATCTTTCTACGTGCTAAAGCCAGTCTACATGCTAATGAGAGCGATAAAAACCTGTTGTGTTAGGGAAGAGGGGATTAATTGTAGCTTCAATAGCGACAGGAAGACTACACTTGGAGTCATAATTCAGGTGGGTCCGCCTTTCTCCATCATCAAAAGAAACTTGTTACTCGGCATTCCGAAGCACACTCACAGCTTAGATCTAATCAAGTAGCAGATCCGCAATATAACGTTGGTGTAACGAATCTCCAAGGTTTTATATTTCTTGTCTCGATGGCACACTTTGTTAGGTATTTCCTGTCCTTCTCTTGATGTTATCTTTTCACTTGTAGCATTGTTGTCCTCTGGCTTATGTGCCTTCAACTTTTTTGCTTCCGTTATGGTTATCACCAAAATGTTATGTTTCTTTATGTGCCCAAAATATTTCATTAGTCCAGTATTTATCTCTTTTATTAATTTAATTGTCATTTAGTGGGGATAGCAAAACTTGGTTTGTTGGGGATAGTGAATCTTGGTTTGGTGGGGATAGCGAAACTTGGTTTATGGAGATAGCGAAACTTGGTTTGGTGAGGATAGCGAATCTTGATTTGGTGGGGATAGCAAAACTTGGTTTGGTGGTGATAGAGAAACTTGGTTTGGTGGGGATAGTGAAACGTGGTTTAGTGGGGATAGCGAAACTTGATGTGTTGGGTGTAGCGTGAGGTTTTTATTGGCTCTAGGATCAGTATAGTACTGACAATACAGAAGTAGAATTTCTGCAGAATATGGTGAAGTCCCAGTGTATGAGAGAACTACTGGTATCACAAATTAGTTACGGCTGTGAATGATCTGATCTCGAAAAATTAGTAGAGAGGAGACAGTCATAAAATGCCACCCCCCGCTGTGTAACTAACTGTGATATTAAAAAAACAAGGAAACAGATTTTACTTAACAATTATAAAATTGACAAGTCGTTCAAATACAATTTCCTTATTATTTATTTAGTATATACACTATCTACTCTTGTGCTGAAGGGTGGATATTGAAAAATGGAATGCAATGGATTTGTAAGTTTACATATGATTTACATATATATATATATATATATATATATATATATATATATATATATATATATATATATATAATATATATATATATATATATATATATATATATATATTACAGCCAGTTTTCCAATTATAGGAAACAAATTTATATCAGCTGTGCTGTTAATTAAGTATATATAAAATTTATCAACTATGCTGCTATTCTTATCTCTTGCTACGCTAAATCAATTTTTCGTCCTTGACCGTTAAATGCTCACAATTGCCGACGGAAATGGTACTAATGCGTACTCATCTCTTGAAACAGTTATGTCCTTAATTTCTTGCACACAACACTCGCTGATGATCGTTTCGTTAGCCCACCCAAGACTGAGGGGGACCAAAGATGTAGCTCCTGTGCAATCACTGTGCTCCTGCGAAGTTCCAGGCAGCTGGATTGACTGGACATACGACCTCAGGTTGGATGACACGAATAAAACCTGTACGACCTCAGGTTGGATGACACGAATAAAACCTGTAACAAGTAAAAATAGGGGCTAATTTCTGTCCTCAAGCCCACATATTTCTATTGTATATGAGATGAGCATGTCTCAGGTGTCTGCACGTAGGATGAATGACAACATGGCTCAGTATGAGTTAGCAATAGCGAGACAAGACAGGTGTCTACTTGCAAAACATTCTGTCTGATAAATTAATACATGAATACATCCAACAATATAAACTCAATACATGAATACATCCAATAATATAAATTCAATACATGAATACATCTAATAATCTGTACACCTAGGTGTGATACAACCGTTTCCTTCCCCCTATAATATACCAGGGCTATACTGGCTGGTTCTGATACAGTCATAGTAAAACAAAAACTAAAGTTATATTAAATATATACAGACGTAGGCAATTTTCTGTTTCAGATTGGAGTTATATGAGACAAAGACTGTTTGGATATATTTCAGGTTGGAGTTATATGAGACAATATATTGGAGTTATATGAGTCCTAACAAGGACTGTTTTGGTTATATTTCAGTTGAGTTTTCGTCTTCATCAATCATATCAGGAAATACAATCATTATACCTAATTCTCCAAGATACAATCAGTAACCTGATACAATCATAGTGAAACAATATATATTAAATATATACAGGTGTAGGTAGTATAAATGACACACAACAAATACAAACATTATATATCTGCTGTAGGCCTATTTTCCTACAAGTTTATAGTAAGTATACTTACCCTCTAAGATTTATACAAGCTAGATTTTGACTCGACTAGTGAAGCAATTCTGCCCGGTCAATGCAGGTGAGCAATAAATCAGTCTGACAGCTTCTCTTCTCCAGTCGGTCATCTAGCTGGCTTCGTGTTGGTGTGTGATTTTGTATAAAACTCGCCCGTATATATAGGTAGATGCAGGTAACTTTTACTGCTTAACGAATGCTGTTGATTGGTTCTCGGCGTGGCAAGCTGATTGGTTATATGCGGTTTGGTACAATCAGTGACCGAGACCGCGTTCCGAAAAACAGGGCTTATGCCTATTTTTATTCTGTCTGCCGCCATATTGGGAGACAAGATGACCGTGACCGAGATCGACTCCCGAAAAACATGGCTTATGCCTAATTTTATTCCGGCTCAGAGACTGGTGAACGTTGCTCGTTGATTGGCTGGGGTATATTTGTATCTCGACATAGTGTATTAACTAGTAGGGTTTATATTCATTTAATTTCCTACATCTTCTTCCTATTCTTTCACCCGATTTCTCTCTTTTATTATCTCTGTATTTCCTTTTTCCTGTATATTTTTCATCCATTCGTTTTGATATTATTATTTTCATAATTCGCAAACTTTACCTGTTTTCCTTTCTCTAAAACTGAGAATCGCGCTAGGACGATATTACGTAGATGTCAGGGCTGCAGGGCGTCAGAAGGCGTGATAAGTCGGTTCGCTGAACATAGGACGTAGCAAATCGTCTACATTCTCACCGAGCGCGCGAGCTTCTTCTCGGCATAAGTCCCGGTGAGGTGTGATACTTTACATCTGCACCGGTCAGTATCCAGACATTTGTCTGGAAAATCCCAAACTGACACGGCGCTCACGGTGGGCCATGGTCAGCTGTAGTGTGAAAACTGCCCTGCATTGGAGTCAGGCTGTCTGGGATTTGAAACTGACACGCGTACATCGTGGTCAGTAGGTGACAGTTACGACACGCGTTAAGCGGACGTAAATGTTGGGAGTAGGGGAGATAATTTCGCTTGGCGAAATAAGTTTGGGCCCTTTGTCTGATTTTAAGATATTGGCCCGAGTTTGAAACTTTAATTTCATTCTCGCTCATAGACTCACAGTAGATAGGTTGCTCGTAAACAGAATAGCTGTTAGCGAAGATCTCAGTTTGTTTCGGCAATTTGTCGAACTTCTAGACTTCCAGAAATATTTTCAGCAATCTTATTCTTAAGTTGTGCGACTACCTGTAATTCTGTGGTTGAGGTAATTAATATGATAGATATATAGATTTTGTGAGTGTTAAAGTGTTAAATCGCTTAATTCATTTTAATCTATTTCTTTAGCGCAGAAGAGAAATAAAGTGGTAGGCTATTATATTTTCTAGGGAAGCATTCAGTGGAAAGCAGAATAAAATTAAATTTCTAGCTTATAACGGCAATTGTAGCTATTTATGAATTTAATTTAACCGGTAATACTCAGTCGAGTGTATTTTTCTAAACTAACGTATAAACTCTAGAATCGAGCCTCATGAATGGTGACGGAATACGCACGTGTTCCTAATTCATGAGGATTGCTGATTTTTAAATATAACTTACGTCACGGGAAGTTTAAATGATAAGCAAAGCTCTCTGCTTGCAAGTTTAAATGTAAGTTATAACCAGTACAGATTCTGTTTATTATATTATATGTGTTATTTTTCCTCCACACAGTGAAAGTTTTGGGGTGACCCTAACTTTACCAGCACCTAGTAGTAGTTTCCATACTTGTGAAGAAATAGACAGTCCTTATTTTGAACCACGTGGGTTTCTTAAGTACCACTGGTCTAAACAGTGCATATGCAACCCGAGTTAGCCAGAAATACTATATCCCAATAACGGGTTTTCAAAGACTGTAATGATAAATACTGGACCTTGGAGCCAGATCTTAATTTCTTCTAAAAAAAACTCTACGTAATCTTTCTGCCTGGTGGCGCGAAATACTTCAAGTATTAACTAACATTTCCCGACTATATATATATATATTTTTTGTGGACAAATCTGTGGTGTGACTAAAGTGAATCCTATACTGAGGGAAGGCACCGACCTGACATTCATCATTTCTAGAAACCTACGCTATTGACACTGTGCTCTGCTAACTCCCGCGCCTGGAATAATTGTTAGGTGACTTAATCAGACATTTGAACAAATTTGCACACCCAAGTAGTCGTTCCCGGAGACTCCGAGTTAAATACGTCTTTTGGAACTGGGGACTTCTTGGCAGAAGACTGCATTTTTTTTTGAGTCTGTGTGAAAATCTAAAATCAGTGTGTTCCAAGAGGCAGCGAGCAAAGTCGTGAGTACCTGTATGAGAGGCCATGGCGGAATGAATGAGTGTACGCTGGTTTGAGTGATATTTTCACTATTATATCTTTGACACCCTGTTGCTGTCCTATTTTTTTTTTCAATCTGCATAATTTGTTGCTAAGGCTAGAGTTCTTGTGTTTTTGTCTTAGGTTAAATCAGATTTTTTTTTTTCAAACTCTGTGCATATAATTACGAGATAAAACAAAGAAAAACTCTTAGACTCAAACCCTATGTATCTGTGACTCGGGCGCCATCATCTGTTCTCTTAACGGGGCCGGGCTAAACCTAGAGTTAACACTATAACGGGGCTATCATCCTTGCAACATTTCCTTGAATTTTTATGACTATGTGTATATGTATTTTCCTTGATGTACTTTCTTTGATGTTGTGAGCCGATTTTTCCTGATATTAAAATCGCTCTTGAACTTAATAATCGTGTTTGGTCAGCTCGTTCTAGATAATATATATATCATTGTTATAGTTTTCCCACGTCTGTGTGTTTACCTGTCGTCACGTGTATGTGCGTGCCTGTGAGTGATAGAAATATACGTAATATGTATATTGGTGTAGTCTGTCTGACGCTGTAACAACTGTTGTAGAAGATAGGTGAGAGAGAGAAGAATTCTTTTCGCTTTCAGAGACAGCCACTATATCAAAATCTATCATCTCACGTGTGTGGAAATTCTATTACCTGTCACTAACTCTCACTGAGTCTATCACCTATTCAAACCTATTCAGAAGGGACCAAACCTAGTCTTAATTCTCCTATCTAAAATCTACGACAAATGGGTTCTCGTCCGTAGGATTTTTGAACTTAGAATAGGAAGACGAGTACGACAAATGTGGACTCGTCTATCTGGATTTTGAACTTAAGATTCTTTATTCTGATATAGAGTAAGAGTGTGATGTCTTGTGACTGTGTATCTTTTAAAAAAATATTACCCCCTAGACTAGCGATCTGTTTACGGGCGTGCTGACCACACAAACTAATAAGTTTTTTTTTTTCCACAGCATCTTTGAATAATATACATTTTGGTTACAGGTTGATTTTGTCGGGATATATGTTAACTGCTGATTGTAATACTAAATGCTGGTAAAGTGGTGAGTGTATAACATTCACTGGGTACTGAGGCAGAACGGCGTTTGAACTAAGTTAAGGAGTGTGTTTCGGACTTTTTGTCCAGATTAATTCCCTCCCTTACCCGATCTGACTTCAGGGGCGAACTTATAGTGGATTTTTAAAAAATTAAGGGATTATTTTTCTCTTTAATTTTTTGCAATATTCTTTTGCTTTTCCACTGTAGCAACTTATTTTTCAGTTGTAATCTTAACTACCATTTATTTGGCGTAGTCGTGTTTTGCATTGAGTGCTTTATTGCCGATAATAGCAGCGATAGTTAGATTTTATTTTGGAGGAGGTATCCCAGGGTTAAATATATCATCTTTTGATTTTTTTTGGTAATTTTTTTTTTCTCGTAAGTGGTAGGAACCAGGTTATTCTTTTTCCTATTTTCTTTCTCCAACAGTCTCAGTCACTGACATAATATGGCCGAGAGGGCAAAGCTTAGACAACTCCTCAGGGACGAAGCGAGAGAGGAGGGACTGGAAGGAGAGGAAGCGAAAGCTTTTGTCAGAGACGAACTTGAGAGATATGATGCGGAGAGGAAAGCAGCTGAAGCTAAAGAGGAAAAAGAAGAACTCAAGAGGAAAGAAGCAGAAGCTAGAGAGAGGGAAAGGGAAGACCGGCTATTACAGCAGAAGAAGATGAGGAGGAAATGGAAATTCGCAGGATGCAGCATGAGGAAAAAGAGAAGGAGAGACAGCATGAGAAGGAGAGGAGGAGAGACAGCATGAGAAGGAGAGGAGGAGAGACAGCATGAGCTGGCACTTAAAGCTCTAGAGTTCCAAAGTCGTGGTGCTGCCTCTACCTCCAGCAATGGAGAGTCTTCTCCTCATTCTTCCTTAACTGACCCTGCTAACACTCAATCTCTTCAACTAAATGCTATGTCTTTCACTCTTGAATCTTTTCCTTGTCCAAATGAGAAGATTGACACATGGTTAGAAAAATTTGAGAAAATTGCAACTCTGTACGGGTTAGAGAGGTCGCGTTGGAATATGAAACTTTCCCAGGCCCTAAAAGGTTCTGCTTATGATGTTTATTCTAAGCTGGAAAGTAGCCAACAAGACGACTACGATGTGGTGAAGAAAGCGTTACTGGAGCGCTTTGAAATGAACGCTCGCAAGTTTTTGCAACTGTTTCGCAACAGCCGGAAAGAGAATTCTGAAACTTTTCACCAGTTCTCATCTCGTCTTAAGGGATATCTAACAAAGTGCCTTGAGCTTTCGCAGCTCCCCTCTACCTATGAAGGTCTTGAGGAACTTGTTCTAACTGAACAAATAAAGAACACTTTGTCTGCTGATACCCGGAAATTTCTCGCTGAGCAGGGGGCAGAAAAACTTGAAGACATTTTGGAAAAGTCTGAGCGTTATCACAATGCGCTGGCTGAACTACCGGCCACAAAGCGGAAACCGACAGAGGAGCATTTTCGAAAACATAACCTAGAGCAATCTTCTCAGGCTTCCAACCAAAACAACCACAGAGAAACTGGACCTCAAAACCCCCCTACTGAAAAATCCAAGTTCTACAAGAACAAGTACCCCAACCACCCCAAACAGTCTGATCAACCCGACCGCCCTACATGGCAGCGTAGCCAGAAAGGACAAGGTGGCAAAGGGAGAACCCCCGAGCACGGGACATATGATCAGACCGAGCACACCGAGCCAAAACGCATCGGATGCTTATTGACAGTCTCGCAAGGCGGAATTATTGACAGTGATTCCCAACCTGTTGGGGATAGACCCTCAACGCGAGGTATTGTTATTTTGAACGGTTCTCAAACTTCTTGCTTATTTGACACGGGGCTTTCTTACGATTGCATTGTTGCCAGAAACCTGGTTAAACCCGGTCAAGAGACAGGAGAGACCGTCAAACTTTGTGGAGTTCGTAAGAGTGATGCACCTACAGCGCTTCCCATCGCATTGGTGGAGATCCACTCTGATTTTGTCAGAGGCGTGATCAAAGCGGCTGTTATGGATGATCCCATCTACCCAGTCATAGTTGGCGGGAGAT
>JAMPIV010009683.1:0-54754 GCA_024509875.1 Oreohelix idahoensis
CATCAGCAGAAGAAATGTTCTTAAGAGGTATAGCCTCTGGCCAACGCGTACACATGTCAATACATGTAAGGATGTATTGGTGTCCCCTGGCAGATTTGACTTTAAAATGACCAATAATGTCAATTGCCATTTTCTAAAAAAAGGACGAATAGGAACATCTGCTGCTTGGATAGGTGCTGCATGGCGTGGACCTCGTGATTTAACCTCTTGACATATTCTACAGGAGCAACAATAAATAGTTATATCTCTGTTTACGCCCGGCCAAAAGAAGGAAGAAAGAACCCTAGATTTAGTTCGGGAAAACCCCATATGTCCTGCGCACTGAGAGTCGTGGGCATGTTGTAAGATACGAACTCTTATGTCAGTAGGTACTAGAATTTGCGAGCGTATGGACGAAGTAGAACCCCGTACCATTCGAACTAGCACTCCGTTCTTAATCGAGAACCAATATTTAAGATCTGTGTCATAGTTTGCGTTATCTTGTTTAACTATCAGAAAATTTTTTTGCAATGTTGTATCATTTTGTTGAAGTTTGATAAAAGACTCCCGTGAAATTATAGAGTGAGGATCCTGATCATGTACCTCGTTAATTTCAGTAGGTGGGGTATGTAAAAGATGATGAGCTTGTGCTCTAGTTGTGACTGCATAGGCAGCATGAATGTTTTGCTCTTCCCAGGTAGCAATCTGTTGTGGAGTACAATCCTGAACCCCATGTATACGTCCGACGATAAGGTCTGCAATAGGATTCGGGAGCATACGTGCATGGATATGCCCCGTAAAAAAGGGAGTAGCTATGTGGACAATAGCAGTTGGAAGTGTCTCAATTGTCCCACCAAATGTCACACATTTCACTACATTACCAGTGGCGCAAGAAGGGTGTATTAGAGACTGGTTAATCCAAACAGTCGTGCATCCAGAATCAAAGAGAACTGAGACTGGCTTATTATTTACAAATCCTTTATGTAGGGTAAGAGACCCTCTTCCGTCATGCGCAGCTAAGGCAGGAAGAGTGGGTAGAGGATGACTGCAACTCAAGGTAGTTATCGCTGTAGGCTGGAACAAAGTTGTGCACTCAGGGCACTGAGATGCTCTCTCGAAATCTAAAGCAGCGCAAGCAGTAGCATTAGAGACACTATTATTATTGTTACTTTAATTATTAATAACCTGCGGATCCTGTTGAGCAGATTAAGCATTGCGATGCGATCTATCTTTTGGAGATCTACCGTCATATCGAGATCTATCACCGCTATTATCTCTATTGGGAACATTGTTATTCGCTCTATTGAAACTATTGTTCTGATTTGAACCCCAGTTAGCATTGTTGCGATTACTATTTCCCCTTTGGTCAAAATACCTATTAGATGGATTTTGTTGTCTCCAAGAAAAATTATTGCAAGGTTGATAATTTCTAGTGTAGTTACCCCTTCCAAAATTTCCATAATTGTTGGAACCAAAATGCTGAGGTCCGTTAAATTGTCTCCAGTTTCTTGGAGAGGGAGAATTACTACGTGATGGACCTTCTTGGTACTGTCTAAAATCACGATTATCTCTCCTACCAAAATTGTGTTCAGCACTTTCTGATCTACGGCGCAAATTAGGAGCATATGGTATTGCCGAAGCCACGGGTAAACCCTCTCTGACTTGAAATTTGCTAACAGTCACATTTGGATGCGCCGTGACGTATTGGCGACAGTATAGTTCCATATCTTTCAAGTTTGTAGGCTTTCGCTCATGTAGAAAAGAAAGAAAAGATGTGTTTACAGACGACATGACTTCGTCACGAAGTAACAAGTCCATGAGGGCTTCATATGTGTGTTCAATTTTTGAGAGCTCTACCCAACGTGAGAACGTAAGACGTATATTTGCTATGAACTCTGAAAAATCTTCCCCAGTCTCCGGTAATAGAGACTTAAAGCGCAGACGATAACCGACTTCCTCAAGTTGGTATTTCCTTAACAAGACAGCCCTGACAGTATCATAGTTATTTTTTGTCGGGCCCCTCCAACATACTTACAACATTCATAGCTTCACCCGAAAGCAGTTGCATAAGTCGAGCACAATATTCCGACTTGTCTACCTTCTGAGATTCACATGTAAGTTCAAATTTATTTAGGTAAAATACAATATCGTCAGAGGTAGGTTTAAAAACAGGCAACCCGAGCTTATAAGAATGACTATTTGTCTTATGAGAAGTAGGTTGAGTGTTTGTAGAATTTTGTGCATTAACACCATTCACCACCTTTAATCTTTCCAGCTCTATAGACAACACCTGTTCCTCGTGCAGCCTCATATTTTCTTCCGCTTGTATCTGAAGTTTCCTCTCTTCCATTTGCATTTCCATTTGTTTTTGAATTTTTCTTTCTTCAGCCTCCATCTGTAGTTTTCTCTCTTCGGCCTGCATATGCAATGTCCTATCTTCAGCCTCTAATGTCTGTTTCTCAGCCTCCATTTTCTGTTTTTCAGTTTCTATCTGAAATTTTCTCTCTTCTGCTTGCATCTGCAATCTCCTATCTTCAGCCTCCATTTTCTGTTTTTCAATTTCCAGTTGAAGTTTTCTCTCTTCAAACTTCTTAGCCTTGTCATATTCGACACGTGCGAATTCTTTTACTTCCTTAGTAGTCATACCAAGTGATTTCCCTTGTTTAATGAAATAATCTAAACTAGACATTATGTCCAATTTTATAAGTTATGTCCCTTATGTAAATATACTGGTGAAACTCACTTTATCCCAACTCAGTGGGTGGCAAGTCCTTGCTTAAGAACTTGTATAATTACTTTTCCAACTATTAATAATGTTATTAACTACTTACAAAATATGCATCAAAATATTATCCGATTATAAGAAAAATAGACAATGTAAACAACAGTGACAAAGACAAGATATAAAAAACAAGTGACCACGTTCGCAGAATCAACTAATCAATAAAGCAAACTAAAGAAAAAATATTGCAAAGAATGCAATGACACTGCGAAAAGCGTGACAAGACACGCAACAGCACAGTGTATAAACGAAAAATTTTTTTATAGAAATAAAAGACAGCCTGGAGAGGAAGACACCCACAAACAAATTAATAAAAAAAACTAAGGCACAGAAAAAATACTACGACAACAACATTGAAACAGTTCTTCACACCTAAACAAATACTGTCGTAAGAGACAAGTAGCGATCTGAACTTCAGCAAGGTTTTTAGCCTTGAACCGGAATTACCGCTCAATTGACACTTACAAACTAAAGCCTATAGACCATCTGACAAGACCCCAAATTAGCTTCGAGATGTACATCGTTTGTCAGATCGAACATGGAACATAGAACATATAACATGAAACATATATATCTAGTATACGATATAGAGTAAATAGATTAAGCTCCGAGGAAGGCTCGGTAACATATAACAGTGGTACAGTTTACAACACAAACAACCACTTATCTTCAAAAGGAAAAACTCCCGGCCTCCGCAACAACAACAAAGATGGACATCAGGTATCACACTAAAGCAGAACGTTGATGGCCACAGGATCTCCTGGCTTCTCAGGTCCTTGACACTGGATGACGTCTATTTGAAACTTGCACAGGAAACATGAACTGGAAACACTTGACTTGACCAACTTGCGCATCAAAAATCAGCACTGTGAACACTGTAAATCCTGCTGAGCTTGTTAGGTAATATTCTTCTGTAGAATTCTCCATCTGTAGTTGGTACAGCACCCCATGAAACTGGCTCACCATAAATATGTTATGGATACGTAAGTGGTGTAGGAAGACAATGTTAATATTACGGCTGATGAAGGCAATCAGCTTGTGGTCGGGCTTACGGATGGCCGACAGGTGTGTAAATATGTATAGCTGTAAGTGCGAATGTCGTAAGAAGGTTCTGGCATACCTATACACACTTCGATCACACACCACTGTAACGTAAGATCAGGAAATGTAGGAACTAGTATCACGTTCTACACAGTTTATTAACGCCACAGTCACGTATACATCATGGTAACACAGTTCACAGCATAAAACATAACGCATCAGATAAGTAAGTTCATGAGAACTTAGTTACAGGTAACACAATCCAAAGTACATAGGCTGCCGAACATAGCAGCTCACGTTTCATAAAGGTTTACATCAATATCTTTATAAATGATGATGATGGTGGCCGGCATAATCCATAGCCTCTAGAATCTCAAACGTATTTTTTTTTAAATCTCCCACTGGTCGCTTACACAGCGGCACACTATATCTTATAACAGGGAAAAAATCCATCATAGGAAACGTGAATCAAAATAACGGCCGATACAATCCATGGCCTCTATAACAAATCCATCAGAATTCTTACAATATATATTATATATATATATATATATATATATATATATATATATATATATATATATATATATATATATATATATATATATATATATATATATATATATATAATGCCGGCGTACTCCCTGGCATTTGGGTAATATCTCTTGGAAAACAATCCATAAATTCCTGGGAGAAAGAACATTCCCAACAATAATCTCTTTATCTTTACTTCAAAAAATATCCTCTTCAATTATCAAATTCCCTTCATCAAAACACACAAATACGCTGGAACACACTAGCGAGATGGGACGACCATCCCGAAGCCCTGCCAGCAAGAAACTGTCACGAGATTACAGCTTCTCGGAACAGCTCAGTACAAATTACTCATGCGCGAACTAACCGCGTGAGACTACAGCTCAGCTCAACCGTCTCTTCCCAAAAACCTCACTAAGAACATTCGAAAACTTTCTTCATCTTATTTTTAAAAACAAACTAACAACTACTCAGTTGAGCTATGTTCAAAAATTACAGAGCACAAAGCCCCCAACTAAAAAATCATCTCATCACTAACAGCGTGCTAACTAGCGTGTACAAAAATCCGACCCATACATACGAATCTTTAACACTTAACTCCCATTACCAAATTATGACTTAACACCCAGGATGTCTAGAGCATTCCACAATGATCTGGGAAGCAATCCAAAAGGCAAAGTCTGACAGAACAAACCTCCATGTAATCTGGTTGGATCTAGCGAATGCTTATGGATCCGTTCCACACCAGATGTTGTTGCAGGCCCTAGAAATGTATCATGTTCCACAAGAGATTGCAGCAATGCTGAAGCTTTATTTAGCAGGGTTTTCTGTCAGATTTTCAACCAGAGAGTTCCCTACGAAATGGATTGGCCTTGAAGTTGGAATTGCGATGGGATGTACCATCTCTCCTATACTATTCGTGATGGCTATGCAGGTAATCCTCATTGCGGCTGAAGGAATGGCTATAGGTCCAAAGCTCGGCAGAATGTGTCACATGCCACCGCTCAAAGCATTCATGGATGACACAATAATTCTGATATCAGATGAACATCAGGCCCGGAGGATGTTAGCACGCCTGGATGAACTAGTTAGCTGGTGCAGAATGAGCTTCAAACCCAAGAAGTCGAGAAGCCTATCAGTCAGGAAAGGGAAGATAGCAGAGGTCATATTCATGGTTTCCAACCAAAGAATCCCTACTGTCATTGAGGAACCTGTTAAAAGTCTTGGCAGGGTGTACGATGCCTAAAAAAAAGACTCGAAGGCAGTGCAACAGACAATAGAAATGGCAGACAGAGGACTACAGATCATAGACCAAAGCAGACTCCTGGGAAAGTTCAAACTGTGGTGCCTCTAGTTCATGTTGATACCGAAGTTGCTGTGGCCACTGCTTATATGTGAAATAAGCACAAGTGCAGTGGAAGCTATAGAGCAGAAGTTCAACAAGTTCATCAGGAAATGGCTAGGGGTTCCACCAGGTCTGTCAGATGTAGCACTGTACTGCAAAAAGTCAAAACTTCTGCTTCCCTTCAAGTCACTTGTTGAAGAGTACAAAGTTGGAAAGGCAAGGCTTGCAATGATGCTACGCGAGTCAGCTGATGACGTGGTTAAGTCCATTCAGCCCACACTGAAAACGGGAAGGAAGTGGAGAGTGGAAGAAACTGTTGATGCTGCCCAAGAGTCACTCAAACTGATAGAGGTAATCGGATACACACAAACGAATAGACGGGGATTTGGTCATGGAGACATCCGCTGGTGGTCCAAGGCATGAAGCAGGGAGCGCAGAGACATAGTAGTTCAGGAGATACGAGGAGCTGAGAATGATAAGAGGTTGCAAAAAGCAGTGCAGCAGGTCCAACAAGGCCAATGGACTACACGAGAAGGAGCCCTGAAGAGGTTCTTGACATGGAATGATATATGCCATATGTCACCTCTTAGGCTCAGCTTCGTTGTTAGATCAATGTATGACCTGCTGCCGTCGGCCACAAACCTTGTGAAATGGGGAAAGTCGGATGATGAGCAGTGCCCCCTGTGCCAGGGGAGGCAGACACTTGAACACGTGCTCTCAGCGTGTAAGGTGTCATTAGGGCAAGGGCGATACACTTGGCGCCATAACAAATTGCTAAATGAGCTTGCTGCGACAATAGACCTGGCAAGGATGAAGGCGAATAGCAAACCCAGGCCGAGCACCGCAAATACACACTTTCTGAGGGCAGGAAAGTCAGCACACCCCAAACCGAGAAAACCTGGTAGCAGTTTACCATCTCTTCTTGACTGTGCAAATGATTGGGAGATGTCGGTAGACCTACCTGGACGAGGGGCATATCCAGAGAGTATCAGAAAATCGATGAGACGGCCGGATATAATGCTTTATTCTTCAGCAGCGCTTCAGGTTATACTGATTGAACTGACCGTGCCATTTGAATCCAAATTGGACGAGCAACATTCGTTCAAAGCGGCCAAGTATAATGATCTGGCCGCGGATCTGAGACATGATGGGTTCACTGCAAGGGTCATGGCTGTTGAGGTGAGCGCAAGAGGGCCTGTGGCTGCATCAGTGTATGATTTATTGAAACTGTTGGGGCTGAGGGGGCAGTCGAGAACAAGGGCAATGAAGAGGCTTAGTGAAACTGCTGAAAAGGCATCAGGCTGGCTGTGGAACAACCGCAATGGGCAAAGGAAATCGTGACAGTAAACGCTGCGGTACAGAAAACACCAGGAATTTTAAGTCCACAATACGTTGAGTTTTTAGGCGTACTAGTGAAAGGACTGTGACTGAGGGGCAACAGGCGGCGTATATTATAAGAGGTGTTAGGCACAGAATTTGAGTTGCTAGCGCGCAGTGGCTAGCTTCGTCGGCTTCGCGCAGGTGTCTCAGTGTGTGTCCTTAGTTGTGATGTGCGACGGAACGAACGGAATAATTTGTCTTCTCTTTGTTACTTTCACAATTGTATCCACGGTTGGCGGAGGTGTGGATTTTAAAGTTGGTACCATAAGTGAAATGGATTCATTTTCGATACAAGACAACAGGAGGCTGAGACGCTTGGGAGTCATGACCCAAGTGGGCCCGCCCCCCTTAGAGTGTAAAGTAGAATACTGTGCCAAAACACTAGTCGGATGGGGGGACCACTTCTGATGATCATATTGCCTTCTGTTGTATCGCTCTGTAAAGCGTTTCCTAGCATGGTAATTGTAGCGAAATCTGTGAAACAATCGCTAAATTCAATAAGATTTTATTTCTATGATAATAAATAAACCCGGCCTTGTGTGCTTGCCTATCGTCGTCCTCAACGCCAGTAGAGCGCTGAATTGTATGCATTAGTAATGCTTAGACAATGATTCCGCTGTCAAATCTTACACGCTTTCCTAGTTTCGTCCTTGAGACTTACAATTAACGCAAATCATTAAAATTACCACCGCCTTGCAAAACCCCTCTTCGCTCGACCCGCCGTTCTCTGTATATATCCACGCTGTTGGACGCGACACAGCCCAAAACACACACACAGTCGTATTCGGACTAAAAATTAACTATAAGGTACCATGCGGCCAACGCGTTGTCGAATTTTTGTGACGTACTACAAAAGCGCTGTTTCGTTCTGAATGAGAAAGACAGTTAAGAAGAAAAAAAAAATTACGATTTAACGTGGAGATTTTTGAAAATACAGTACGGATAGGGGAAGAAAAGGAGTATAGGACTTGTGTCACGAGTTCGTGTTTACAGATTTGAATTGGCAAGATAGAAAAATATGTTATTTGAGGAAATTAAGAATAAAAACGATACTAGTGAATATAATAAATAAAAGAATAAAAGAATAAAACCACTGTGTGACAGACAGCAACAGGATCACTAATTACTAGTCAGAATTATAAACTTTTAGGATATAACTGAGATATTGACGAAGACAGATGGACGAACAGACTTGAATCTTTCTCAGTTTGCCGTGTAGTGGGGTTAGAGGGGAAGTTAGTCCAAGATTTGAACATTGAATTCAATTTTGAATAAAACGACGCTAGAAGCCAAACAGTCCCTGATTGGCTGGAGTCTAATATACTAACGGAGGGATAAAACTAATTGGTAGTTAGTGTTCGGAGCCACTTATGAAAGAAATTTTCTACACTAAAGTTATTCTACAAGCAAGATAATAGTACTATCTTGACTTTGCTGATCTGCACCAACAAGCGATCTAGCTTTGACCATATTTATCGCAAATCAAACTTATTAGTGTTAATATTTCTCTGATGCGGTAAGAAAGAAAACATTTAAATCACCATTATATTATTATTATGCATGTATTATTGAATATGTATGAAAATTATGTGGGTAGAAGTATCTAGAGGGAAGTCAACATCAAACTTTGTGTTGTTTCACAGAGTTGTTAGGAAATATATTAACATGTTGTAGAAAAGCCAGACAGACTTTCTGACATTTTGGGAGAAAGAAAAATTAAATATTAATGGGGAAATTGTTGTACAGTATTATGACATAAGACCAGGCAAACCACTGGCCGTCTTTTTCAGCAAGTCACCGTGATTGTACATGACTTGATCGTATTAACTTAAAATGTTTCCTTTGTCAAGGAAAGTGTCAAACTGTAGTTTGAAGTTTATTTGACCATGAATGGGGTATACGTTCTTGTAATCAATACCCATTCATAGGAGCAAGAATAAATTGACATTTTTCCAGAGTGACACATTTAATTATATTTGTGAATAAGAATATACTCAGTTATAAATTGAATTAATTTTATGTAAATATTTTGAATTATCTTTTGAGTTCAATATTCCGTATGCACAAAATTGTGAAACTGGAACAATAAATTGTGAAAAAGATTTCACATTTAAAACTTAACTCTGGGTGTTGATAATTCCTTTTTATTGAGTTCTTAAGTGTATTTGTTGTCACTTTATTATACCACAATTTCATTACCCTAGACATTAGACGTAGCTGTCAGACATACTAGTCAAAAATAAGTCTGAGTGAGATCGTAGGGTGGTAGCAGAAAGGTTCTCTGAGAACACTCCCTTATTATCTATTAGACTCAGAGGCCTTCACAGCTTGACCTCACTCAGGTACATTATAACAATAATACCAACATTCATAACATCTAAACCAACCACAGTAATATGATGTCTTGCATACACTCTCACAAACACATTTGTAGACTCAAATTGTCTAAAATGTAATAAATCCATGATTACTTTTAACCAAATGACCGGAAGCGATTATATCACACGTGTTTGCCCACATGTGTCACACAGACAGTAATCTCGGTATCTGTCGTATGAGTGCGCAAACTCCGTGTCTTATCGGTGACTTAAGCCGATAGCGCTGGCCGATGTACGTGTTAATCTGCCGTGTCTATAACCAACAATCTGGGTAGCGCCAAGCAAATGTGATGTATCATATTAGTCGCTCCTTGCAAATGTGATATTTATCACCGACAGGGTGATTTGATAAAATCAAATATCTGCTACTTAGCAGAAAAATAAAGAAGAAAGAAAGAAAGAATGAAAAGTGCGATTATTGACAGCACATAATAAAAATCAGTACCACAAATGTACCGATACTGCCGGAGAGAACCAAAGATCGATAGAGGTCGTCCATTTCATCACAATCTTATTAAACAAGAAGTTATCAAATAAGTTAACTTTCTACTTAAATGGCTAGAGCGCTTGCTTGTCGAGGCAACGTTACCAGGTTCGAAGCCTGGAGTATCACTTTCCAGTCTATCCACCTGTAAATGTGTGTCTGGTTCTTTGAGTTAAAGAAGGCAAAGATAACTGGGTCACCCCACCTGGATAAAGCTGAGACTTTGTATAGTGACATCAGTTATCTACGGCAGTATCATCCATGGGACTACTGTTACCTTTATGATTCTTCAAAATTTGTTATGCATTTAGATTAGTTCTTTCTTTCTTTCCACTACTGTTTTCCGTGACGAAGAGCTTCAAAGTCGAAACGTTGGTAATTTTTTTGGGATCCTCATTAGAGGTAAAGGTAAAGTTGGACCCATAGCAGATACTGCCGTAGGGTAGTGAAGTCTTAAAGACTTCACGCATCGTCGCATTCACGTATCCTCATATTCACGTATCCTCGGATTCACGTATCCTCACACTCACGTATCCTCGCATTCACGTAACCTTGCATTCACATATTCTTGAATTCACGTATCCTAACATTCACGTATCCTCACACTCACGTATCCTCGCATTCACGTAACCTTGCATTCACATATTCTCGAATTCACGTATCGTCGCATTCACGTATCCTCACATTCACGTATCCTCGCATTCACGTATCCACACATTCACGTATCCTCACATTCACGTATCCTCACATTCACGTATCCTCGCGTTCACGTATCCTCGCATTCACGTATCCACACATTCACGTATCCTCACATTCACGTATCCTTACATTCACGTATCCTCGCATTCACGTATCCTCGCATTCACGCATTCTCGCAATCACGTATCCTCACATTCACGTATCCTCGCATTCACGTATCTTCACATTGACCTATCCTCACATTCACGTATCTTCGCATTCACGTATCCTCGCATTCACGTATCCTCACATTGACCTATCCTCACATTCACATATCCTCGCATTCACGTATCCTCGCATTCACGCATCCTCACATTCACGTATCCTCGCAATCACGTATCCTCACATTCACGTATCCTCGCATTCACATATCTTCACATTGACCTATCCTCACATTCACGTATCCTCGCATTCACGCATCCTCACATTCACGTATCCTCACATTCACGTATCCTCGCATTCACGCATCCGCACATTCACGTATCCTCGCAATCACGTATCCTCACATTCACGTATCCTCGCATTCACATATCTTCACATTGACCTATCCTCACATTCACGTATCCTCGCATTCACGTATCCTCGCATTCACGTATCCTCACATTCACGTATCCTCGCAATCACGTATCCTCACATTCACGTATCCTCGCATTCACATATCTTCACATTGACCTATCCTCACATTCACGTATCCTCACATTCACGTATCCTCGCATTCACGCATCCTCACATTCACGTATCCTCGCAATCACGTATCCTCACATTCACGTATCCTCGCATTCACATATCTTCACATTGACCTATCCTCACATTCACGCATCCTCACATTCACGTATCCTCGCAATCACGTATCCCGCCCATTCAAAGAGCATTTAAATTTCTGCAGGTTTTCCCTGAACGTCGAGAAAACACTCAACAATAAATTTCGAGTGTCCCTGGTGGTCAACGAGGTCTTGGACAGGGAAATACGGGACCGTTACACTTTTATCTTGGTGGCCACAGACGGAGGACCGCAGCCAATGACAGGTACGATTCTATTTTTACTCATACGATTGGCTAAAGTATTTGGCTTATATTCGTGTCATTTTTTACGTTACACATCGTTTATTTTGTACAGAGAGTTCAAAAAGGAAGGTAACAAAGATATGATGTATTTATTATTAAATCCTCGTTGCGTTTCTCTATGTTCTTCTTCTTCTTTGATCCTTAGCCGCCGACCGTCAAAGCAGTCAGTGGCCATTACGCCTGGTGGCGTCTTATAGGGCAACAAGAAATTGATTCCACTTTGCTCGGTCGGCGGCCATCCTTCGTACAGTGCTCCAACTCTGGTTCATTCTTTGCTGCGGTCGGGGCATCCGTTTTCATGCCAGTGGCTTCCTTTCGGCTTTCACCACTGTCAGTCACACGAGCCTGAGACTCCGGATGTCCGTCCCGCAGCAAAGTTTTTCCATTTATTGTTGTTTCCGTAACCAGCTTTTGTCTGACCCCTACCCACTCAGACCAGTCCAGCTTGGTTGAACCTACCAGGAGTAAATCTCCCACTGGCATATCTCTGGGGATTGTCAGGGTTCACAAGCTGCCATACCGCTACAAGGTATAGGTACCATTGACGACAGTCTCTATGTTCAGGAACCTTTAAGTCCAAAAATGTGCTGCGTATCCTCATACTCCTTTTCCTCTGCGGTCTTTACACAGCATGGAACCAGAGGCGTCCCTTAAGTATTTGGGACCCTTTGGCACTCTCCCCCATAAAGAACTACACTTGCATGTATATTTTTAACAGTAAGTACTATCATAATAGTGTCCGATGACAACCCCCTTCTAGGCTGTCACCCGGGGCGGACCGCCCCATCGCACCCCCATTAGTACGCCACTGCATGGAACCACTACTGCAGCTGGTCCCGTAGGAAGTTAACATTCACATGCCCTGGCAGCGGTGGTTCCTGTGGCCAAAGTTAACATTCACGATGAAGTTGCCAGGCGCATTCACAACGTCACGTTAATCGCTTTGTACTACATGCTTTGCTTGAAATAGAAGAATTAAAATGGTATAACAAGATCACTCATATCGAATAGAAGAGAAGAACCAGGAACGTGCTAGTACAACAAGAGATGAGTAGACAAACTGCTGATGGATAGGACATACACTGAGGAAACCTGTTGATAGCATTGCCAAGTAATAATAATAATAGCCTTGTCAGCCATAACTGACTATGGGAATCTCCCCCTGAAGTGACAGGCATCCACTGCTTATTTTCCTGGTGTTCCTTTCGAGTAGTACTTGTGTTGGAATTGCTGAGGATGGCACGGACAGACCTAGAGCTAATGGCACGCAACAGGAAAACTTGGCATTCGTTTTTAAAGGCTGATTTTCCACGAGGAGCGTTTGGGTAAAGATATGAATGAACACTTTCAAATGTGGTATTAACAATTCAGAGAAGAATATTCATTTGTTTTTAAATTTAATTATAAAAAACGCACTGCATCATGGGTACTCAAGACGAAGCGCAATGGGTTTCTATAATAATATGCATTATCTATAATTTTCGTTTTTTTTATGAACTCACGCGTGTGAGTGTATGTGTGTGTGTGTGTCTTGATATAACAGGACAACAAAGACAGTATTCAGTCGAAGAGTCTCGCATAGCTGGGGTGGAGGGGGGAGGTGGACTCATTTGAGACAAGGAACGAATAGTACTACTGCCTCTTCAGGCGTGTCGTAATAGGCGACTGTTATGATGATGTGCATTGGCTGGCAACCTGATAAGTACAACTAGTTGCTACATAAACGGCCGCCACACGAACGTGTGAAGGTTTGGTGCATGCTTCTCTCATACCGACAGCAACAGTAATGGTGGCTCCGTGCTCGGTAAGGATCGAAACGAAAAATAAGATGATACAGATAATGAGACAGGCAGATAGAAAAGAGAACCAGAGATAACGGAAAAAAAAACATTAAGCAAAATTATCTATGTTTATTAAACCTTGGCAACAGATCTGTAAGATTTAGAATTCCCTTAAACATTTTTCTTTGTCATGCTCTTGAAACTTTTTGGTTTCTAAGTGTCTATAGAAATGAGTGACAGGTCCCATGACCAACTCTCCTTAGTTGCCTTCTACGACATGTCTGATAGGATACGGTGTTACATAAGTGGGCACTCGCACAAAATAGGAGTGACATGATATGACGATATAACAACTAACGAATGGAACCAGATACATACCAGCAGAACAATAGGTCAACACAAGATGCAGTTTGAGGAAACCAGTTGATAGCATTACAAAGCAGTCCATGTTCTGGAATTCTCAGGGTAGAAGAAATATACAGAGAAACCCCCCAAAAAACAAACAGGGGAAAAAGTAACTGGATAAGAAGTGAAAAAGGTAAAGAAGACATGGGGACTCCTTACCGGAATGCACTGAACAGGTAGGCTGACGTGAATGTGTTGATGGTCCACAGGTAGGCTGACGTGAATGTGTTGATGGCCCACAGGGAGCTGAAGATAATGAACGAATGAATGAACACTTATCCTGTTAATCTTAATATTGTTCGCATTTGCCTTAACATTTGTCTTACTAATCTTAACATTTTTAGTGCTTATCTTAACATTTTTAGTGCTTACCTTAACAGTTTTAGTGCTTATCTTAACATTTTTAGTGCTTACCTTAACAGTTTTAGTGCTTATCTTAACATTTTTATTGCTTACCTTAACATCTTTAGTGCTTACCTTAACATCTTTAATGCTTACCTTAACATTATTAGTGCTTACCTTAACATTTTTAGTGCTTATCTTACACTGGTCTTATTACTATTGATATTGTTAGTGTTTATTTTACGGTATATCTCACTAATCTTAACATTTTTACTGTTTATCTTACATTTGTCTTACTAATCTTAACAGTTTTAGTGTTTATCTTAACATTTGTCTTACTAATGTTAACACTATTAGTGTTTGTCTTATTTTATTTTAACATTTTTAGTGTATATCTTAAAATTTGGCTTACGAATGTTAACATTTTTTATTATTTACCTTCGCATTTCTCTTATTAATCTTAACATCGTTCGTGTTTATCTTAACATTTCTGTGATTAATCTTAACATTTTTAATATTTAACATTTATTGATATTATTTTGTAAACGTCATAAAATACATCTTGTAACCCCCTGATATTTGTTTTGTATGTCGTACCAGAGCAACTTCTGGGAAGGTTAAGGCGTGCTGACCACATCACCCGTAGTGTGCCGATGGTCAAGAAAATATGGGCCTAACACCATATTTCCAATATGCCTCAATGGACGTGTAACGGGATCCTTTACCCATGTCATAATGTGCATGCTGTAAATCCCGACCTTTCCCTTGTAAACTGTCGCGGCATAGAGAACTTCAATGTGTTCTGTGCAAAACGGAAATCGCATTCATTTTAATGCATCGGTTGCCAAGTTCCACGTTGTGTTGTCTGTGATAATGTTGCGCAAACAGAAAACAGACTCGATGATTTGCAGACTAATTTTTTTGTGTAGCGATATTTTTAAGCGGGGAAGTTAAAAATTCCGGACAATTTGCATGCGGAATCAAAATCGCCCTATTTCTGAAGCCTCATTCAGTTGAGATTAAAGCAGATCTGTTTGTGTTATGAAGTTATTATTCGTTTATTTAATGCCGTGGGCGCATGTTCGCATAATTATGTAATTTAACAAATTTTAAAAGAAGAAGAGAAAGAACAGTTGTCGCTGACAACGCATTGTTGGAAATAATGATGTTGTTTGACGTAAATAAAAAGTGTTGCCAGTTAGGACTGAAACACAATGTTCCTATTGTACTAAATATAGAAATCAAAGCATTAGTGTAAAAGAATCATTCATACATGAATGTACTTCTTGACATGCTTCATGTAATTCTCAGGTGTGTCTGACAAGACAAAGAAAGGATAGGAATACTGTACTCTCTGGCATGTCGTACATGGCGACTAATGTGAGGTTGTACATGAGGCTGTGAACCTGTTCATGAAAAAACGAATTGCAACAGAAACCGCAGCTACAAAAGCATGTTATTGCTTGGTGAAGGTTTTTTGCAAGGGGACTAGCAGCAGTGGTACCTCCATGCTCCGCCCAGTGCTTTGAAATAAAATATTGATAGCCGCTCTGGTGTAATGGTTACCACACTGAGTGATCCAGGTTCGAGCCCTGGCGAGTACATTTGAAGGAGTGTCATCGACCGGGACTTGGAATGGACTAATTCGAGCCCTGGCGAAGATATTTGAAGAAGTGTCTTCGACCAGGGACTGGAATACCTGACAGGCTCCTGAGCCTACCCAGTTCTTAAGGGTACCTCCGAAATCGGCAAATATCTGCCTGAATGGTGTACAGGGAAAAAGAGGGATACTCACGTAAAATCAGTCTCAGTTTAGACTTATTAACCGGAGATTTCGCCTCGAGTAATAATGGGCGTACGATTAAAATTTTTTTTTTTAAATAGACTTGCTAACATCGTCAGACTTTACCAAGGTGCACGACTAGTGATGTGTTGGGCAAAACAAACCAGAAACAAAATATACGAAAAAAAAAAAACAAGTAAAACAATGCAATACTTGTGTTCTTGTTATACGGGGATGTAAACGAAAATAGGCTTGTGTCTTACTAGGACAAATGACAACAAATCTTACCAGCGTAACGACCACAAGGCCTTCGTCAGGGAAAAACAACCAAAAACAGAAGAGAAAGAAAGCGAGAACAAAGTTAAATTCATAAACCATTAAAAAAAATGGTACGACTCGAAAATGGAGACAGCAAATTGTGTTGTGGAAAGTGAATTCCAAAATAAACCATTAAATTCCCAATGGTAAATCTATATTATGAAAAAAAATGGAGACAGCAGATATTGTTGATAAGGAATGACGTGTACATTGGTTCTTGATATTACACAATTTTCTTAATTGGAAATTTTGTTTAGCGCAATTTATTGAAAATAAACATCGACCAGCAAATGGTTCAAACAAACTCACAAGACCACAAGGAAAACACTTGATAACGCTATTGACCAAAAAAACAAAAACTGTTTCTCAATATGACTAAAGCATTTAGCTGAAGAAAGAGAAAAAAAAGAAAACATAGCGAAAATCTTGAAGTCTAGCTCGAAGAAACAAGATTAGAAAAAAAGAGCAGCAGTAAACAATAAATATTGACATGAATGAGTAATGTTAATCAGTCATCCTGGTGGTAATGGACAAAAAACAGTCTGTGAATCAGTTTGTATCTGAAAATCTAAAAGGGGAGTCTCTGAGGTAATTTTATATTTTTGTTGAAGAGGGCCGACAAAGTACGTGCTGTTAGGGCAGCTTATGATAAAGAGATATCAGCTGTCCTGAATAAGGTTATCGTCTTTTGTTTAAAACAATGAGACCTGATGTAGGTGTAAATTCTCAGAGCACAATACACTTTCCGATGGATTGAATATTGTGGAATTCTCAGCTATTCTCAAAAGCTCGAAATAAGGCATGTTTTCTGTAAAGTAAATCGAACAAAAAAACAAAATAATAATAGCGAATCGAACTTCACAAGTCCCACGGACACCGTACGAAAAAATAAATGATTGTTGCTAGAGCAATAGAATAACTCCAGATAAGGAATGACGTGCTTGAACGCTATTGAAAATTAGAAACGAAATAAGAAACATAGGAGCAGCAAGTATGAACACAGGCGATCGAACAAAAAAACAAAATAATAATAGCGATCTTGAAGTAAATAATACATACATATAGAAAGTCGACTCAGACAAAAAAGTGTTGGGTGTTAAGCCGTCTGGCTTAAGACATCCCATGAGGTATATTAAACGTCGTTCCAATCTACCTTAATTATTTATTGTTTGTGGTGCTCTACTATTTCATTATTTCTGTTTGCTCAGCTCAGACTAAGTGTTGCGTGCATATTTTGACGCACATATTACAAAAATCGATATGGCTATTTAATATGGGAAAAATATAGACATTCATTCATTTGTGTATGAAAATGCTGTCTATGGTAAAAGCGAGAGAATCCATGTTTGATTCACACTTTTGATTATAGGAGTAATCGTTCTGGATATTGATCCGGCGCAAGGATATTGCGCTTACGTTTGTACTTATTTTTTAGGGCCAGAAAATATATTAATTTGCTTATTGTGTTTATGGCCTGAATTCATATGTATTACATATTATTAGTACAAGTAGAATCAGTCCTATATTGTATATTTTGGATGGGTAGGAGGGACTAGATTCTTGTTATTCCGGTCTAGCGGAAGTATGAGTTGTCTTGACAAGTCGTGATGAGTTCCGATGTACCGTGATAATGGCGGGTACGCACTTTTCAAAGGGCTGGTAGATTCTTAAGGAAATATGATTCAGGAAGTGGTTTTCTTCTAAAGGAGATGGTATCTCTACTATAGTTTATGTTAGAGACTCTCCTAAGGTACGGTACAATGTATAATTCGGACTCCATGTATTGCCAGACCCTATTTTGATGATCTCATGTCGATTCGACCTAGATGGAACATTGTGCTTCGTATCGCTAGGGTCGTGTTTTGTATCGACAAAGATGACAGACTTTCCTACAGCGGTTATGGCTACGTGAATTAACCTGATCACCGTAGAGCTGTATGGAAACATTTATGAAATAATTTATATACCCATTATAAATTAACTCTGGCTTATATTCTCCTTCCTATGAATGAGTGAACGACAACTCAGGGAGGCGGCCATGTTAGATTTCGGTCATCATATGTTTTGATCACTGCCAAGAGAACAGATTATTTATCCTATTATCGGACAGTGACAGGGAGATCTCAATCTTGCTAGAAACCCCCTCTTTCGTGGTTTCATAATATATGCTACAAACTATGGACGTCAAGTAACTTTAGTTATTTACTGATCTGCCTTCACTGACGCGTTTAGTCAGATAGGGGGATGCGGCCATAATGTATCATGACAATTGAACTTTTGATGTACTGCCCATTATTTCTGAATGTGTCATGACTTCAGATCTGCTATGTATACCTACAAATTGATATGTCAACATACCATGATGTACTCGTATGTCCCAGTGTGTACGTCTGAATAAATTGAGTAAACAAAGATTCCAGCAGTCTGCATTGGTGCCTTGTAGACACAAGTGTATGAGTGGTTATATTGGTCAGCATACGAACAGTACACCATTCGCGGTAATCACACTCTACACTTCTACTTCATACATACACCATCCTGCGTCGGTTGAAGTGACCAAGTTTAGGGCCTGCTTCCCCTGGAGCCTTTGCCTTCCCTAACTCAGGACTAGGGTGAGTTACCCATTTACAGCTGGGTAGACTGGAGCATGCCTGATCTCAACAACACACCACTCTTCCTTACAGAGCATACAGACTGACACTTTACAGAGTGGAAAGAAGAAAAGAAACTTTACACTAAGCAAATACAGTCTCGAGCACTATTGTCGTGTTGATGACGTACAGAATGTCTAGACATTTGAAGTTTAAGTCACATAAAAGTTATTTTAATATTTATTTGACTAAACCATTGGTCTTAAAAGAGCGCGCAGGCCTAAATGTATGTTTGTGTGTGTGTGATCGTATTCGCGTATGGTTGTGTACACAACGCACTTTTCATCACCTATTTTCAATATCTATTGATATCTATCTCCATACTACTTTATTCGGTAAAAGTAACATAATTTTACAAACCTCTTCTGAGACTTGTAGATTTCATTAAAAAAAATAAGGATGTAAGATTCTTTGCCGCGGGTCCTGAAGATAGTTCTTGACCACAAATCTCCCTGCCTCTGGCGTTTTGGAAGGGGCTGGTTTATGAAGCATGGCGGTACCACTGCAACAGGTTCCATTTTTCAGCAGGCCTGCACCATTGTTTTCTAGCAGTTGTTTCTGCAGCAGTTACTTTACTATATGAGGTTACCAAACCCACGAGCAACCTTAAATTAGTGGCCTATTACGACACGCGAAGAGGACTGGAGACAGACAATGAAAGAGATGAAGAAGACACGGAAAGACTTTAAGAGGATGGCACGTGACAGGAAGACTTTAAGATGATGGCACGTGACAGGAAGACTTTAAGATGATGGCACGTGACAGGAAAACCTGGCAAAAGTTTATTGACGATGTAATCTCCTTGAGTGTCAGTAGGATGATGATTCTACTACATGTCTGATAGAGCAAAAGTTTATTGACGAAGTAATCTCCTCGAGTGTCAGTAGGATGATGATGCTACTACATGTCTGATGGAGCAAAAGTTTATTGACGAAGTAATCTCCTTGGGTGTCAGTAGGATGATGATTCTACTACATGTCTGATGGAGCAAAAGTTTATTGACGAAGTAATCTTCTTGGGGGTCAGTAGGATGATGATTCTACTACATGTCTGATGGAGCAAAAGTTTATTGACGAAGTAATCTTCTTGGGGGTCAGTAGGATGATGATGCTACTACATGTCTGATGGAGCAAATGTTTACTGATGACGTAATCTCAATGGAGGTCAGTAGGATGATGATGCTACTACATGTCTGATGGAGCAAAAGTTTATTGACGATGTAATCTCCTTGGGTGTCAGTAGGATGATGATTCTACTACATGTCTGATGGAGCAAAAGTTTATTGACGAAGTAATCTTCTTGGGGGTCAGTAGGATGATGATGCTACTACATGTCTGATGGAGCAAATGTTTACTGATGACGTAATCTCAATGGAGGTCAGTAGGATGATGATGCTACTACATGTCTGAGGGAGCAAAAGTTTATTGACGAAGTACTCTACTTGGGGGTCAGTAGGATGATGATGCTACTAAATGTCTGATGGAGCAAAAGTTTATTGACGAAGTAATCTACTTGGGGGTCAGTAGGATGATGATGCTACTAAATGTCTGATGGAGCAAAAGTTTATTGACGAAGTAATCTACTTGGGGGTCAGTAGGATGATGATGCTACTAAATGTCTGATGGAGCAACAGTTTATTGACGATGTAATCTCAAGGGGGGTCAGTTGGATGATGATGCTACTACATGTCTGATGGGGCAAAAGTTTATTGACGAAGTAATCTACTTGGGGGTCAGTAGGATGATGATGCTACTAAATGTCTGATGGAGCAAAAGTTTATTGACAATGTAATCTCAAGGGGGGTCAGTTGGATGATGATGCTACTACATGTCTGATGGGGCAAAAGTTTATTGACGAAGTAATCTACTTGGGGGTCAGTAGGATGATGATGCTACTAAATGTCTGATGGAGCAAAAGTTAATTTTCTTCTTTGTCTCACGAGATACCTCCAAGAGCTAAAAGGAGCATACTCTAATCTAGACATTAATATTTCTAGACTTTCAAAATGCTGGCTAACTGAACACATCCAATTTGTTTTTTTTTTTAATTCTAAAGGACAAAAATCGTTATGAAACACATCTACTTTGGCATCCATTAGTCAGGGTAAAAATTTGCAGAAAAATTATCTATATATTTGCGATAAACTTTGGCTGTTTTTGTATAAAATAAAAAACACATTGCAGCCAGGTTCAGCGGTGTGCGGGTATAATAATAATGACATCTTCTTCTTCTTTGATCCATAACCGCCAACCGTCAAAGCAGTCAGCGGCCATCACGCCTGGTGGCGTCTTGTAGGGCAGCAACAAATTGATTCCACTTTGCTCGGTCGGCGACCATCCTTCGTACAGTGCCCCAACTGTGGTTCATTCTTTGCATCTCAGCTTCCACAGTTCTCCGCCAAGTTGTTTTTGGTCGGCCTCTCTTTCGCCCTCCCTCGGGGGTCCATAGCATAGCTGTTCTTGCGATGGTATCAGGGTCCCCTCTGAGGACATGGCCAACCCAACTCCAGCGTCTGCCAGCCATGATGGTGTGCATGTCCTCCCGGTCACTCCGAATAAGTAGCCCCTGGCCGCCGATGGTGCCTGGCCAAAAGATTCGGAGAACCTTCCTTAGGCAGATTGTGTGGAAGGAGGACAGTTTCGACATTTCCTTCTCTGTTACTCTCCAACATTCCGCACCATAGAGAAGCACAGAAAGTACGCAGCTCTCATACAGTCTTAATTTGGTGTTTGTGCTGTACTGGGAAGACTTCCAAATGTTGTTGAGAATAGCAAAGGCTGTTCTCGCTTTATTCACTCTGTTGTTAATGTCCTCGCCCGCCCCGCCGCCAGGTGTCACCACGCCTCCCAGGTAAGCAAATGTGTCCGTCTGCTCCAACCTCCGGTTCCCCACTGTCACTGGCCCAGGATTGCCCACATTTAGTGTCATGACCTCTGTCTTCTTCAGATTGATGTTCAGGCCAACCTGCCGGCCATACCCATTCAGTCCATCAGTTTTGTCTTGAATGTGTTGGTGTGAATGCGCGAGCAGTGCAATGTCATCCGCACATTCCAAATCCTTCCAGTGTAGAAAACGCTGTCCATCCAATTCCTCTCGGACTGCCCTCTGTTGTCTGGCGCATCACCCAATCTATGACTGTCAAAAATAATGTTGTTGACAAGGGGCATCCCTGCCGCACTCCTGCCCTCACTTCGAAAGTTACATCACTCGATCCAACACTGCACGTAAAGTTAGAATAGAGGCTTTTTATAATGGAAACAATGCGGCTGGGAATTCCATAAGCCCTCAGAATTTTCCACAGGCTGTCCCTGTGCACGCTGTCGAAAGCAAAATGATGACATGGTAAACATTAATTCGCTTTGCTCAAACCTGGCTTTCTGTGTCGCTCTATAAAGTGTGGTGTTCGCTGTCCTGGATGGCTGTATAACGCTCCACCTATGTCCCAGTCTTGACGTATGGATGTGAGGCATGGGCAATGACTACAACCCACAAAAGTCAGATCCAAACCTCAGAAATGAGGTATCTGAGAAAGGGGGTTAACTAACAAGAAGAGACATGGTCCGCAGCAAGACGATACGTCAAGGCCTAAAAACCCAACCTCTGCAGATCCAAGTAGAACAGTCCCAACTAAGATCGTTTGGCCATGTCTGTAGAATGCGAGAAGTTCGGCTGCCACAGCCGGTACGGGAGGCTAAGAGCCAGGGATCCAGACATCCAGGACGATCCAGAGTCCAATCTCTGAAGGACCGAGGACTAGAATGGAATCAAGCCAGGAGGAGACATCCCATAGGATAGTATGGCGCTCTCACTTCCAAACCTCTACACCTCACGGTAGAAGACTAACTACTAAGTAAGTAAGTAAGTAAGTCCACTGTCCTGTCTGCTGTAATTGTATTGCTATTAAATGTATGCGCTAATGCATCTAGAGGCCAAGAAAGAGAGTTCTTCAGTGTTGTAAAGAACCAATCCTGACATACAGAAATCAGAATTAGTAAACAAGTAGGAAAAGCACTAGAAGCCACAGAGGTGTCCTTTTACAGAAGAATGTAAAAATACCATGGGCAGCTAAAAAGAGTAATTAGGATGCTCCGCAAGAGGCCTTCGCACAAAGAAAGCTTATTCCGCAGGTTAGAATGGAGCAATCCACTTTATTTGGGCATGTTATGAGAAGAAACAAACTGGAACATATCGTGGCAACAGGAAAGATAGAAAGAAAAAGAGATGGTGGGCAACAAAGAGAAAAGATACTGGGCAGTTTAACATCATGGCATGGACAGAAGTCAACAACAAAATTAATAGATAGTACTAGAGGCAGGAAGTTGTGGACAGACATGATCGCCTTCGCCACCTGGCATGGTACTTGAAGAAGAGAAAAAACTAATGCTTCACACTTTGTCCATTCGTTGGTCTCTTGGCTAGCATAAGTCGTAATTCTGGAAACAATTTAAGTTACTGCCCAAACTGGACACTGCAATCATATCTCAACGCGTGTATAAGAAACTGTATTTTTTTTGTATATCTTTAGACAGACAGATAGATCTTCAAGCAGGTATATTTTTAGACAGACACACCGTTGCACAGACATGTTTTCAGACACATAAATAGTTATTAACGATATTTTGAAACATATAGATCTCGTGAAACGGATAGGTCTTCTGAGAGAATATCGCTTGAAACATAATAGGTCTTAAAACACATAGATTCCATGCCCTCAGAAGAGACCCCGATGCCATCACAAGAACAGCTATGCTATGGACCCCTGAAGGAAAACGAAAGAGAGGCCGACCAAAAACAACTTGGCGGAGGACTGTGGAGGCTGAGATGAAAAGAATGAACCAGAGTTCGGGCACTGTCGGGCCGCCGACCGAGCAAAGTGGAATCAATTTGTTGTTGCCCTACAAGACGCCACCAGGCGTAATGGCCACTGACTGCTTTGACGGTCGGCGGCTAAGGATCAAAGAAGAAGAAGACACATAGATCGCGTGAAGCATATAGGTCTTCTGATACATAGATCGCGTGGAGCATATCGGTCTTCTGACACATTAGATCGCGTGAAACATATAGGTCTTCTGACACATAGATCGTGTGAAACATATAGGTCTTCTGACACATAGATCGCAAGAAACATATAGGTCTTCTCACACATAAAGTGCGTGAAACAGATAGGTCTTCTCACACAGAACGCGTGAAGCCTATAGGTCTTCTGACACATAGATCGCGTGAAACATATAGGTCTTCTGACACATAGATCGTGTGAAACATATAGGTCTTCTGACACATAGATCGCAAGAAACATATAGGTCTTCTGACACATAGATCGCGTGAAACATATAGGTCTTCTCACACAGAACGCGTGAAGCCTATAGGTCTTCTGACACATAGATCGCGTGAAACATATAGGTCTTCTGACACATAGATCGTGTGAAACATATAGGTCTTCTCACACATAAAGTGCGTGAAACAGATAGGTCTTCAGAAAGATAGATAGCGAAATAGTCAGTTTGTCAAAACAAATTGTTTTTAATTCTGAAAGAGATGTGTCTTCAAACAGGCATCCGCTCAATGATTATAATTATGAGACGCATAAATAGCCAGAGATCACACAGTTTTAGAATAGCGCATCTTTAGCCAGACAGGTGCTCGCGCAATCACATCTTTGAATGAACAGATCTTCGTAGACAAAGATCTGTCTAGCTATTCTTATTGTTTGCTCTCAATGCAGCATACACCGTCACTGCAGCTCCTAAGAGATTAGGTCCAGAGCTAGTTGCTTTGCAGTAGCATCAGCTTCTGTCAAAACATCCACGTTGTGGAGAAAATTTAATAACCAGCCTTGGTTAAGGTCTTATAGCTAGCTATATTAGTACACAATAGTGTTATTGAAAATACACTTCCTATTTGTAAATTGTTATATATGTACTTGTACCCGTTGGATATACATGAAAGAAATGTCAAAACATTGAGTAACACATGCCATTTGATAAATAAGTTAATTTTTCCCCCCGAAAAATAAATAAATAAATAAAATAAAAAATATTAACTGACCATTAAACTGATGTTACAAGAGACATGAGGCCACTGGACATAAATCCAGCAACCTGGGAGGATGCAACTGCAGATTGCACAAAGTGGCAATGCTATCTACAGCGCCACCTCAGATTGGGCGAAAAGAAGCTCACACAAGCAGAAGAGAAGAGAAAACGTCGAAAGGAACACCAGGAAAATAAGCAGCTGAAGACTGTCAACTTGGGGACGCATTCCCATAGTCAGTTATGGCTGAAAGGGTTATTATTATTATTACAAGAGACATCAAAAATTTCGGCTCGTTATGACGTTATTTGTAGAACAGACCTTATGTCCACGTTTGTTTTATAAAAATTAGTTGGATAGAAGCGAAGAAATAACAATTAACAAAAAACAATAACAACAACAGGAAGTGACTTGTCAATCATCCTATATTTAATAACAGAAGTAAACAGATCAGCAACGCATGAAATAGCTTCATGGCAAGACAATGGTACACATTTTTATTCTACTCGACTTTATTAAATAATCGCTAGACTTCTCGCATAATGACTAGTTTCCATACATGATTTCGAATAACGATGGGCCACTTAGGCAGGTTCAAGTGCTCGCGCGAGGCCTTAAACTGTGATAATTCATAATCATCATTGCTTTTAATTGCACGTGGAACAGTTGGCCGCAGTTGTTCATCTCCAGCGGTTTCTGTATTACGTAGCCTGTCCTTCAAATTGATTTACGAGTGGCACTAAGTTATCATTCAAACAGCCAGTTCTAATACTCCCGGAGCGACCGACATATTCATGTCACCCACAAAATGGAAAAGATCAAGATCGTTATGCGAGAGCTAGTTTATATAAAGCAATGATACTAATAATTATATTCCATAAATAATGAACATATACATGCCATAGTACAAACTTCCTGCACAGGGAGGAGCTTCAGGTTTGGCTGCATGCTCCGTTGGGAGCGAAAGAGGGGAAATAATGATGAATCATGATGATAGATACTGAGCATACAGAACCAAGAGTGAAACCCTGTCCCCCTGCATTTCCGTTCCATACTGATCATAGGAGCTTTTATAGCTGTTTCCACAACTTTCTGCCATGGGCATCATTTATTATATTTCACCTCTCAGTGAAATATAGGCCTTTAACAAATTCACACAGAATCTTCTTGTCCTTTACTAACCTTTCACTCTTTCCATGTCTTTTCACTTCCATTTAAATCTGTCCCTAATTCCATGTGTTTTTTTTCATTGTTGTTTTTTTTTTTTTGGTCTTGCTATATATGCCCTTCACCCTGGGGATTCAAGAGCAAGGACTGCCCTGTAAGGTTATCATCTGGTTTCCTCAATGTTTGCCCTTTCCAACACCAACGACTTCTTCTCATATCTTGTTCCACTGGTAGATTGCTCAGTTCTTTCAATTAGTTTCACGTGAATAATTTGTTTTATAATTTCAATTCGTCTTTGCGCCAATTATTTGTAAGCTCACAGGTGTTTCTTATTTAAGTCTTTCACTCTTTTCCGCATGAGTTTGGAATAAAATAAAGAGTGGCAACCCGAGACCTATAAACAGTAAATACATAATACACACATAAAGGTATGTTTCATGCACTCGTGAGAAATAAAGAAGTAGAAAGCTAGACAACAGAAATACAACAGAAGCGATTACCGGAGACTCAACTGCCGTTCGGAAGAACATGGGTTTAATATCACCAAGAGCTGATGCTCAGTGGATCAGAGTCAAATCACGCTTGAGTTTAATAGATAAACAATGCGAACATTGGCCGCGTCTACAATCTCGTGACTTTCTAAGGGGAGCGTACATCCACCAGAAACATAATTACCGGTAAGCAAGAGCGAAATGGAAGATAGTAAAGAGTAGTGCCCCTAGATCTATAGAGAGTTACGCCAACTATGTCAGAATCGAAAACGAGGCTGAACGACGTAGACGCCATTTTCGGCTGGACAATACCAGGGTTAGTAACGAGAGTAAGCATCGAGTAAGATGCCTAATTGTTCAGCTTTTGGCTGTAGCAATAGCTCTAGCAGAGGACACAGATTGTTCTCGTTTCCAGCAGACAAGAAACTTAGATCGATCTGGGAATGCAAAGTGAGTAGAAAACATTGGAAAGCTTCTATTAATGCAAGGCTGTGTGAACAACACTTTGAGTCGTCTGATTTTGAATTGAAGCGACCGGATGGGAAGAAGAAACTTAGATGGAATGCAGTACATACCAAATTTTTACACCGTGCACCTGGTCAGCACAAAAAATCACCTAAGATAAGGGATGCTGTTGTAGGACACACTGCAGCGCTAGGCCTAAACCATGATCACACTTACAACAAGAAGCAAAATTCAGCAACTGACAGTTCCATTGAAGACAATGTAGGAACAGATAGTGTGAGTGACGACTACACGGACTCTTCAGCATCAGAAAATAGCATGCAAACAGAAGTCATTACAGATAACTGTGTCGGCTGTGTTGCTAAGGAAACATTGATTAAGACACTTTGAAAAAAAAATCAGTAAACTTGCAGCAAGTTTAGCTACAGAGAAGAGACAGAACAATAGAATGAAGAAAAAAATTGTCATGCCAGACAGATAAAATATTAAACATGCTATCTGAGGATCAGATCTGGGTCCTTAATTGTAGGTCTTCAAGAGGAGTAAAATGGGGCAGTAAGACTGTAAAGAAAGCATTGCAAATTCGATTTGCTTGTGGAGCAACAGGCTATAATATGTTATTGAAACAGCATTACCCACTGCCTGCTATACGTACATTTCAGCGCCGAATACAGCACATTCATATTTCTGGGGGAATACTCAATGAGATGTTTGATTACATGAAATTAAATGTTGTAAACATGTTAGGAGTAGATGAAATGTCAATTAAATCTGCTATTGAATATGATGCAAAAATAGGAGAAATTCTTGGTCATGTCACTGTACCTGAACATAAGGGCATTGCGACAAATGCACTAGTATTCATGCTAAGTGGACTATCCAGCAGGTGGAAGCAAATTGTTGCTTTTTTTACTCAGGAAGGTTAACTAAAGGCCATGTTTACAAACCCATTATTCTGGAAATAATACATAAAGCTGCTGCAATTGGTCTGCATGTGGTAACTGTCACAAGTGACATGGGAAGTGCAAACAGAGCAGCTTTGGTGTTTGTGCTTCCAGAAACAAAATTGTGAACAAAATTGCACATCCAGAGCAACCAAATACGTGGCTATATTTCCTAGCTGACACACCACATTTGATCCAAAATGTTAAGCCTGCATTTATCTCTGGCCATGATTTCAGATTATCTGAGGAGATGTGTGTATTGTTAAATGTGCCTTCTAACATTGCAAATATTCTGCCCGTTAGGAAACTGGCTGACTTACAAAGGAACAGCACCCTGAAACTAGCGCCACACCTTACTGATGACATACTCTGCCCTGGACATTTTGATAAGATGAAGGTGTCACAGGCACTTCACTTTTTCAGTATATCTGTCAGTGCAGGGATCCACTACATGGTAGAAAAGGAGGGCAGACCTGTGAATAATGTGACAACTGCTCGGTTCATTGAGGTGATATCTAAATGGTTTGATTTAATGTCAAGTCGCAGTCGTGTCATGGCTCTAACTAAGCAGTTTCCAGATAGGTATGCAAATGCTGTTGAAATGTTACGACTTGTGATTCGAATGTTTGCAACGCTTTCAGTTGGACAGCAGGGAGCATGGAAACCATTTTAGACAGGCATCCGTTTGTCCACCACATCTGTGCTTGATCTTGCAGAGGACATGTTGAGTGGAAATTTCAGTTTCTTGCTGACATCACGTGTGAGTCAAGACTGCCTGGAGAATTTTTTCAGCTCCATGAGATTAAATAATGCAGTGCCAACACCTCTTGAATTCAAACATAGATTGAGAACTCTCTGCTTGTCACAATTCCTCATGACTAAACGTGGAAGTAGTTACAATGAAGATGATAATGACTTTTTGCTTGATTGTACTGATATGAATACAACAACAGTTACACACACCGAGCAGCATGTTGATTTGTCAGACGTAGAAATAAAAATAGAAAGCACAGCTGAGGTCCATGTACGAGTAATTCATTATTTAAGTGGCTACTGTGTGAACAGTGTATTAAAGCAACATACTGCCTGTCATATCTGCATTGCAGCTGTCACTGCCCCTCAGTGTGCAACAATTACTGACATTGCACGACTAACAGAACATAAAGAGTACATTCCAGGCTCACTTGTTTATGCAAGTGACACAGTAGTAAATCTGATGTTAAGAACTGAACAACTGATCCGTCAGCATGAGCATAGATTTGCAACCATGAAAAACATTGCAACTTTACTTTTGGATATGGCATTACAGGAAACAGCTGAATGCACACTGAGCAACTGCCATGATATTAAACAAAAGCTATTAGCAAAGTATATAAGTGTCAGAATTCACATTTACTGCAGAAATAAAAACAATGGTCTTAAACAGCATGCTCGAGCATCAATGAGCAGTAAAAGCCATTGCAGGAAATCTCTGGTCCAAAATATGTAATTAGATTTTGTTAAAACTATCTGTACATAGTCGCATTTTTAATGAAAACATAAACTGGTGTGATCATCTGGATCTAGTAAAACTGTCAGTGTCTACAACAGTCATTCACCAGTTTCCACATTTCAAACTAGGTAAATAGTTCAATTCGTAGGGAGTATGTTTTGCTAATAAGTGTTGCAACTCTAATGGAATATTTGTTGCTAAATAGTGGAATTCTAACGGAATATAAAATTCAACGGAGTATGTGTTAAAAATCCACGCTACTGATTCTTTTCAATAAACCGGTAAGTAAACTAGTTTTCTTCTTTTTGTTTTGTTAGTTGAAATACAAAGAATAGTACAAATATATGCTACTGTATTTGCATCTAATTTTATTTCAAATTATTAGCTAACCTGAACGAAAATTCAAATTGGGTACTCGCGATTGGGTCCATTTTCCTGCAATACGGATACAGCCGAAAATGGCGGCCAAATTTTAGTTGGCGTAACTCTCTATAGATCTAGGGGCACTAGTAAAGAGGATGGGCAGAACAAATGGTTGAGCGAACTGACGTTTCGTCACACTCTTGGTTATTGTTGTTAAATCCTTGGTTTTTTTATGCTCGGTTATTGTCAACCTCTTGGAGACTGTGGTGAACTCCTTGGTTGTTCATTCCTGGTTATTTTTAACCCCTTGCTTATTATCTTTAACTTCTTGGTTATTTTTGTTAACTACTTGATTATTGGTGTTAACTTTATGTTATTGTCGTTAACTTTTGTTGTTAACTATTTGATAATTGATGTTAACTCAATGGTTATTGTCGTTAACTATTTGGTTATTATTATTATTATTATTATTATTTTGAATAGCAATGAAGTAACTGAAATGTATCTCTTTGTTGCAGGTACCCTGACTGTGCACGTGAATGTAACCGACACAAACGATAACAATCCGACCTTCACACAACAGGATTACTCCTACAGTGTAGTGGAGACTGCAGGCGTGGGCGATGTGGTGGGAAAGCTGACGGCGACTGACAAGGATCTAGGCAAAAACGGAGATATCAGGTACTTGTTATTGTTAGTTATTTCCTCGAATATCACTGAACATCATCTTTATTATCATCAAACACTTTATTCTTCAATATGGTTATTTCATTCATCCTTGACTTTCAGCCTTCTACGAAGAGTATAGACATATTATCGTTGGTTATTTGATAAACGTTCCCACGAAGAGCATGGATATTGTAATGTCTCTCGTCTAATCCTTCCTGTATTTTGCCATTCTTTTAAGCCTTTTGCTGTATTCTTTATCATTTTTAAATCTGCCTCTTTTTCTTTTCTTTTTTTCATATGTGTTTGGATCTCCTCTGTTTCTTTTACTGTGCGGATTCCAGAACAAGGACTTCTTTGTAATGCTATTAGCTTGTTTCCTCAACGATGATAGGAACATGACCTTCTTAACCTTTAAGGGCTTCTTAAACTTTCTTATGCCATGGTCTCCTTTGATTGTCCGCTGAAAGATATGCACGCTTTTTTTGGAAAAACAAAAATTACATAACAACATAAAAGTACAAATTTAACATGTTAAATATTAGGTCATACGCACGGACCCATTAGAATACATTCATCACATGTTAAGAAACCCTGCTCTATACAGAGAGTTACAACACAAGGCAATCTGATCACCAGAAACAGTCCTCCTTCAAACAAATGTTTTACCCTTGTATCCAACATTATTACTTCAAGCTTGCCCGTGTAAAAATCAAAATAAGATCCACAGAAGTCTGTTTTTCTAGGCAGTAATTACTCCATTTTAAACAAGACTGAAGCTCGTTTGTTTTTTTCATCTAGTTTGTTTTCGAGCTTTGTAATCTTACATAGTCTTTAATCTAGTGTCAACAAGTCACATGACTAGTTTTTGATGTTGCTAATTAAGAGCCCACCTCGTTAAGACGAGTCACGTGTCGTTCAGGTGTTCTCACCGTGAGTTGCATATTGGTCATCTTTTCCTACTATGTAATACATTTATGACAGTCAGTAGCGTATTATTACTCTTGTTTACTGTCATAATAAAAACATATACAAATAAACAGGTCGTTTGTTTTTGAGCATATTGATCACGCTGTACCGGAAGTCTGGGTTGGCCTCAGACCGATTTAACAAATTTGATCCAAATGGACCCGACGCTCACAGGGGGCTGCAGATTCGGCTTCCCACCTGCAGCTTTGAAGAAACATGAGCGATTAGTTCAGATTCGGTATCGTAAATATATGATATTGCACTGAATTTAAAGAAAGCTTTACTTATTAGCTATATTTTGACATAAAAGGTCTTATAACTAAACTATAATCTTAAGTCCGGGAAAAAAAAGGGAGTGGGGGGAGGCAACCAGAATGGTCCTAATCGGGTCTCTCCTTCCCCCCCCCCCCCCCCCCCCCCCCACACCCATTACAAAGGCCGACCCTGGCCGTATTTTACTGTTACGAGCTTTATCTCATCGGACCATTTTGGTTTTAGGGCGCCAGAGGCTGGTACTCTCGTCTTCTCCTGTAAGTACGAGGGGAAGTCAGTAAGTAGGTCACAAACTGATATGGGATAGCTGAAAATTGTAGTTGGTAGTTTCTAAAGGTGTCATTAGGTGGCAGCAACATCCAGCTTGATGATTACTTTAGGTAGCAGACGCTAGGGGTCGCATGCACACGTGCAGCTCAGATAAAAATGGCGACCGTGCTCGTGGAGTGTACGACCGAAGAACAGCGTGCTGTTGTGCGTTTTTTGGGGGCAAAAGGACTTCTTGCAAAGGATATGCATAAGGAAATGTTTCCTGTTTACGGTGAGAAGTGTTTGTCGCGTAAAGCGGTACATAACTGGGTCGATAAATTGTCTCAAGGACGATAAAAAATTGCTGATGAAGACCGACCTGGTCGTCCTCTTCAGATTGCGACAGAAGCATCTATGCGGCGGGTGGGGGAGATGATTTGAGCTGACAGGCGAGTAACGATAGACTGTGTAGCAACTGCAATAGGGTGTTCTCATGTTTTAGCCTACAGCATAATGCATGATCATTTGAATTTCCGGAAAGTGTGCTCACGGTGGGTGCCCAGACAACTGACGGAGGAACACAAAATAAACCGAATGTGCCTGTCCTTGCAACATCTCTCCCGGTACGCAGCTGTAGGAGAAGACATGCTTAACAGGATTGTTACTGGGGTCGAATCATGGGTGCATCACTATCAACCCGAATCAAAGCGTGCTTCAATGCAATGGAGACATCCTTCCTCACCTTCTGCCAAGAAATTCAAGGTTACGCCATCAGCAGGGAAGGTTATGCTTACAGTGTTTTGGGATTCTCAAGGAGTGCTGTTAACCCATTTCCAGAACAAACGTGAGAATGTGAATGCTGCATCGTACTGTGAAGTTCTGTTGATGCTTTGGGATGCAATTCGAAGAAAACGTTCAGGCCTACAACCGGTAAAGTAAACAAGTTTTCTTCTTTTTGATTTTTTTGTTTGTTGAAATACAAATAAGTAGTACAAATATATCCAGGTAATTTGCGTCCTACTGACTAGAGGAGTGCTGCTCCATCACGACAATGCCAGACCACATAACCCAGGAGAAAATTTAACAACTAGGGTGGCAACTTCTTGAACATCCGCCTTACTGCCTCGACTTTGCCCCGAGCGATGTCCACCTGTTTGGTCCACTAAAAACTCACCTTGGCGGCAAACCTTTCGCGGATTACAAAGAAAAAAAAAATCAGACCTAAAGGTCTTTTATATTTGGAGATGCGCCCTAATATAACCGACTAGGTTGAACGGGACGCACCTCGCCAAAACAAGGCAAAACTTTATTTAAAAAATAAAATCTAGTGAACTCAGAGACACAGAACAGACAGCTTCGCAACTTCAAACGAGCAACTCCCAAAAAGCCAGAAAGAGAATGATCGGACCTAGAATTCCATATTTATAAGTGACAGATCAAAGTATTTGGGAAACTTAAAACCTTAAAAAGTAAGCCCGTCTTTATAAATACAGAGACTGAAAAACTTGAGGGACTAGGACTTTACATATCAAGACTGGAAACTTAGGAATTGGATCACCAGTCATCAGAGAAACTTTCCCAGACCAAGTGTATCGCAGAACGTCCGTCGAAGAGGAATTACTAGTTTCCTAGGCCAAGTGTTTCGCAGAACACCCGTCATAAGAAGGGATTCAAAATTTCTCAGACGAAATTGATTCGAGAGCATATGCACCGAAATTGCTCGTGTCCACCCGAAACCTGTGAGAAGAGATTGTGTATAACCCAATTTGGGGTAAGTTGTGAACATTTCTTTTACAAATGTGAATTAATATGTTTTCTTGCTAAATGGTTTTATATGAGGCTGGCAACTTCAACATATGAAAATAGGAGATTCATAAACCACTACAGCAAACGCTGGGGATTGTTTCTGGCTAGTCGTGCGGAAAACCCGACAGCAGACGTGACCCCAGACTCCGACTGGAGCAGTGATGAGTGATGATTACATCACATGTGCCTCAAGTGTATCATATCATGTTGTGAGATATATGTAGCTTGTTAATGTTAGTTCAGGCACAAATCATTATTCGCGCTGTCCAGACACATTTTCCCAGTTAATACCCAGAGGAATATTGGTGAATTTTAATCATCTTTCTTGAGCTACGTTGTGTACTCAAGAATTTAATTCTTCTAAGAGATTGACATTGGTGGGTGGATGTGATAGTTCCCATGCTTTTCTCTTTGTAATATATGTGACTTTTCTGTAGGGTTAATAATTGCAATAGAGGACTACCCAGATTTTCCTTCGTTTTTTTCACCAGTTCTTTTCGCTAGATAATCGCGATCAGGGAATCTCAGTTTCTTTGTTAAAAAAAATCGCGGTCGTCGCGTAACGTGACGCAATCTTTTTTGAACATGCGGTCTGTATCTTATGACTCACGCGTTGCTTTCAAATCTATTGGCGGAGGCTCATTGGTGAAAACTGGCAAGATCCTCGTTGTCTGTAATAGAGGTGGGCAAATTTCAACTGTTTCGAAACATAGCGCTTTTCTCAGTGAGTCGACACAACGACACAACGACACAATTGCCCGTATCGGGGAGAAAGAAGTCTCTTATAGACAGTACCGGCGCGGGTATACATGAACTGTGTGAGACACTTTCCTCTGTTTTTACTGTCGTGTGTGAAAATCTATGGCGTTTCGTGTGACCACAATTCAATATTTTTACACAAGTCTTCATTATGATGCGGTTTTAATAGATAACTAATAATAACACATCTGATATCAAACTAGAGAATATTAGATTTTCACCGAGTTCGTATTTTTTTTTCACCAGTTCTTTTCGCTAGATAATCGCGATCAGGGAATCTCAGTTGACTTTGTTAAAAAAAATCGCGGTCGTCGCGTAACACTTTCAACTTTTGACATTGATACAACTATAACTTCTCAGCAAAATAATATCACTTGTAAAATCAAGTCACATAATACATCCCAATCGGTTTTTTTGTCGCTGCAAAACAACATGTTTCGAAGCATTGTTTCGACACATACCGTCATACACACACTAGGTCTAGTATACTTGAATGAACCTTGAATAATAAAATCACGTTACATTTTACTTTGTTGTCTTTGCTTTCAACAGGGCTTCTCCCCGCCATAAATGAAGATTAAATGAGGTTGAACACAAGTTTTAAACACTATTTTATGTTATAAACAAAACACGTTTTTTCTACGAGAGCGCCTGAAGTTTCAGGAATTTTACCGTAACATGGTATTTAGCGCATGGATGAAAAAGAACTATGGAACTGTTTCGAAACAGCAGACTACAAGTAAATTAACTGAAACAATGGACATGAGTCGTGACACCCTAGTATGCAGATTTACTTATTCTCGTTAGTACAAATCTATGGCCACAGTCGTTTTCATTATGATGATATGCAAGGGGAACATGCTGACAGCTGCAGTAAAAGTGAAAAAAATTATAATAATAACAGTAATAATGACACATTATATAAAACTAGAATAGGTACAGTCAGCGACAATGATTCAACTCAAACCGAGCAGACACCTAATAGTAGTAAGCCTCTTTCAGTCCTGAGGAATTATTTAAAAAAAAATTATGACTTGTTTGATTTTCCATACTATCTATGAACGCCATATGTAGCGCACGCTTGACACATGAGACAATGATACAGTGTGCCTTTTAAACGGGAACTGAAGCTGCTGTTCGAAGCAGGCTATGTGTCGAATCTGCGTGAGACAATGTGTCTCTGCAAAACAGACAGGACGTGACACTGTTTCGACACCGCAAAAATCTGCGCATCGAATCGTTCGGGTACGACGCAGTTTCGACACATTGTTTCGACACATAAACACAGTAGCCATCTCTAGTCTGTAATAAATACCAGAGGAAATTAATTGCGGGTCCCTTTTGTCCGAACAATATTTAGCCGTGAGAATCTACGTCATAGCACTTGCTCTTCAGTGAGAAATTTGATCTATTGGGTAAGCCATAACTATTTAGCGTGGTACTTGTAATTCGCTTCTAATAGAGACTAGCCGGTTAAAGTATAAGCTTTCCTCAGGAGGTTTTAATTTAGTTCTTAAACCGAAGGGCCATCAACTACGATCTCAGAGAAAGTATTTAATGTAAGAGGTGCAGAGAAGTCTTTATATGATAATAGCCGTAGCTAGGAGTGTGTAAAGATTTTGAGACATATAATGTGAGTTCTGTAATATTTAAAAGAAGGTCTGATTTTTTTTACAGAAGGTTGGTAGGAAAAACCCGCATCTTTGATTTATGATAAACTTCTGTATATAAACGGGAGCGGGATTTTGTAAATTTTAAGCACGTGGGCACGGTTATTGTATTGAGTTTTAATTCAGCAATGTTACGCAGAGAAGGGTGAAGTTAACATTATATTGAACACAGGAACACGTGTATTTAACTACAGGGGGATACATTGATAACCTCGATTGTTTATAGTTTAATTGCAGTTTAAATACGCTAGCATAATTTTGGCGTACGTTATTTATTGTGTAATTTTATTGTTGTATAGTCAGAAGACACGAGAGGTAATCTATATTTCTGTTAAGGGATTTTCCTTTCATTTTCAAGAGACGGAGATTTTATTTTGATAAGGGAATTGTTTTCTGAGACAGTTTCAGCTTGCCTAGATTTAATTTTGTATTGATAAATGTACACATAGGGTCAGGGAGACAAGTAGCCCAAGTATTTTCGGATAGGTATGTCCTCAGTGAAAAATTGTTGTGACACGTGGCTAGTCATGAAGAACAAAAAGATCAGGGTCAGCCGATGTTTACTTTGGAAACGGGAGAGAGAGGGGATGGCCTGGGAGGTTGAACTTTTGGGGCATAAATATTTTGTATCGTTGTGCATAGCGGGAATAGAGAAGGGGAGCTTTAATTGATTTGAAGGGAGAAGGGAGTTTAGCGTTTGAGATGTGTAACTTTTGACGTGTTATATAGCTGTGGTGTTGTTTGTTCCACAGCGAGTTTTCACGGTCTATAGGAGGGGCAACCAGCCTCTGTCCTTTACAACAGCAAGTTGTCATCTCAATAGCAAATACTCGAGAGATCGGAAAAAGTGCAAGAAATACCATATGTTCCCCAGGTAGCGAAGACAATCTTCAGCTGGGAACAGGATTTGTCGTTTAATCCAGAACTCTTAGCTCATTATACCACTCCGACAACAGCACGTGGCTGGGAGATTGGTCTAAAGTTATACAGCCATAATAAAGCTGTTTGTCCTTAAACCTTGAGCGGGTTTTTATGTCTTCTTTATACTTTGTGTTTCTATCCACTTCTCACCTCCATGCGTTTTTTGGTCTCTCTTTGTCATTTAAGAGTAGATTCTGCATTATAATATTACGAGCATGATTTTTACCACGTGTATCCTATCTATCACCAACGTTTTCTTCTCATCTCACTAGCGGTTGTCCAGTTATTCTCACTAGCGGTTGTCCATTTATTCTCACTAGCGGTTGTCCAGTTATTCTCACTAGCGGTTGTCCAGTTATTCTCACTAGCGGTTGTCCAGTTATTCTCACTAGCGGTTGTCCAGTTATTCTCACTAGCGGTTGTCCAGTTATTCTCATTAGTTTCACACTGGTCAATTTTTCCTAAAATTTCATTCCTTCTCCACAAGCACGTGTTTATAAGTCTAACTTATTTTTTGTCGTTTCTCTCTCTCTCTCTCTCTCTCTCTCTCTCTCTCTCTCTCTCTCTCTCTCTCTCTCTCTCTCTCTCTCTCTCTCTCTCTCTCTCTCTCTCTCTCTCTCTCTCTCTCTCTCTCTCTCTCTCTCTCTCTCTCTCTCTCTTTCTCCTCTTTCTCTCTCTCTCTCCTCTTTCTCTCTCCTCTCTCTCCTCTCTCTCCTCTCTCTTCCCTCTCTCTCTCCTCTCTCTCTCTCTCCTCTATCTCCCCTCTTTCTCTCTCTCCTCTCTCTCTCTCTATATATATATATATATATATATATATATATATATATATATATATATATATATATATATATATATATATATATATCTATATATACACGAGATATATACGAGATATATACGAGTATATATATATATATTTGTTCTCACTTTCTCTCTCTCTCTTTTTTCTTTTAGGCTCTTGTAACACCTATGTAATTTAGTCTTGTCCTCTGTAGCACATTGTCAAACCATATTCATACAATGTCCCCCCGCATTGTCAAACAATATAGATGACACTTCGACCCCCACATTGCCACATCATATACATCGCACCCACAACTTCTAAAAAGGAATATTTACCCATTTCTTCAATAAGACCTCGACTATTGGCACCTCCTTCCAGTGAATGTCAGTGCCCTCCCAAAATATTATCCAGCCTATAACTGATAACTTTACATGTCACGAACATCCTGGTCTGTAAATGTCAAATTTATAATTTAAACAAAAAATATATCTAGCTAGTTTAAATTATTATAGGTTTTTTGATTACACAGTTGCTTATTATATATTCCTGCAAACATAACAATAAGTGTTCTGCATACATTATTTTTATTTTTTAATGTACTTGAAATTCAGGGCAGAAATGTGCAAACAACAAAATGCTTATTTTCTTTAATCTGATTTAAGAAAGTTTTCAGTTCGTTTGTAATTTACTTTGCTTCGTTCGTACTTCGTGAACTCTTGAAAGAATATTTGGTTCTCTAAAATTACTACTGGCATTAAATATAAAACAAATAATGAATCAATGTGTTGAATTCAAAACAAAGGACATAGCTGTTGGGGAAAAAATTCTTTGAAGAGTCCAAAGATTCCAATAACAACAAAGAGAAAACTGAAAATACTGTATTTATACCAAAACTATGTCTTCACTTTCATACCTTTGTAATTACTAATTAAACATGAAAGAAGTTCGCCACGTTGGAAATAAGACAAAAAAAATAAGACCTTTGATCGCCTTAGTAAAGCTTTATTCCATCTTCACTTTTGGCCAAAATTGACCTGAGGTCATAAATCAATATCATACAGTTTAATCTATCATTATACACATTATCTTACAGTTTAATTTATCATTATACACATTATTTTACAGTTTGGATCATCATACAAACTTTAATTTTGATGTGATATCTCCTTCCTCCGGCGTGATGCTGACCACATCACCCCTAGTGTGCCGATGGCCAAGAAAATATGGGCTTAACACCATATTCCCAATATGCCTCAATGGGCGTGTAACGGGATCCTTGACCTTTTATTTCCTTCCTGTTAACTTGTCTTCTTGGATCCTTAGTTCGTGGCTGACAAAGCTGACAGAGGTCATCACGCTTAAGGGCGTCTCGTAGGGTGGCAACAAACGTCTCCATTTTTCTCGGTCGGTGGCTGTCCTTCGTGCCGTGTCCCAACTCTGATTCATGCTTTGCATCAGCCTCCACTGTTCTCCGCCAGGTTGTCTTTGATCTGCTTCTCATTCGCCGTCCTTCTGGGGTCCATAGCATAGCAGTTCTGTTGATGGTGTCAGGGTTCCTTATGAGGACATGGCCAACCCAGTTCCAGCGTCTGCCCGCAATGATGGTGTGCATGCCTTTTTGACTGCACCATGTAAGCAGTTCCAGGTTGGAGATGGTATTCGGCCAACAAATTTGAACAATTTTCCTTAGGCAGGTTGTGTTGAAAGAGGATAATTTGAACATTTCCTTATCTGATACTCTCCAGTACTCCACGCCATACAAAAGTACAGAAAGTACGCAGTTCTCGTTTAATCTTAATTTCAACTCCTGTCAACGAATACCCTAATACCCCAAAACTGGAGATGGAATAGAAAAGTACGTAGGCGACGCTTTGCTTGCCCCAATGTTAGATTTACTTAAGGAACTGTCAGATAGGAAACATTACTGTTCTGATTAGAGACCGATTAAAATAAAATTAAAATAAATCTCTGCAAAACAGCTGTTTTTAACTTTGTAGACAGCATGCACCAGATTAGATTTAATTACTCATTCTTTCATCTATTGTCGTTATGCGCCGCGGAAAAAAAAAGTTGTTCTTTTGAGAGAAGTTTGGCTGGGCCGGATTCATGCCATATTTCTTCAAGATTTCTTTCATATTATCTATGTACCGGTTTTTCGGCGTCATCTTGTGTTCGTTAGTCCCTGACGAAGGTCTTGCAGCCATAACGTAGGTCTATTTCTTATCTGTTGTCACAGTAAGACTATTATCTCTCCTTCCCCCCCCCCCATCCAAAAAAAAAAAAACCCTCACCAGCTTTCTAGACTACATTCCGACTAACAAACCTACTACTTTTTTTTTTTTTAATAATTAGCTGATTATGGTGTTGCTTTCACGCACTTTCTACTTTCTTTCATTCCTCTTTTCTCTCTTACTTCTCTCTTAAAAATTTTCACTTTTTCGGGGGCATATGATCTAACATATTGCAATTTTCCTTTCCTGTGCTTAATATATATACCATGATAGGCGTTGACAGTAAAGTTGGTTATCTTTACGTTTAGACTGGTAAATTATAGAGTGACCTTCTCTTAAAGTATTTGCCTTTTATAAATGCAATGGTCTATCACTCCAAGGGGAGATCACTATAATTTAGTAGTCTAAAGGTATAGATTACCGCAAAAAGTTGTTATGAATATGCTTTTTTATCAGCTGCCACCTGGTCTCCATGGAATCGTTTAGATGCTTGAATATGTGCCTCAATTGGTGGACCGCTACTTTGTTATTATATTATTTATATGTTTCTGTTTATTCTACCATCGTCATGTCCACACTAGCATATTACTAGTGAACATTAGCAATAGAGCGAGGCCGACATACACCACGGAGAAGATCATTGGCAGATTAAGTATATACGATTTTGAAAGGATGGAACAGGCCATGACAGCTTGACACGAATTTGTTGAAGGCCTATGCTCAACAGGGAGCTAACAGGCGATGAGAGAGAGTAAGAGCGTGTTAGAGAGTGGGAGAGATAATGAAAGAGGGTGAGAGATAGCGAAAGAGAGAGTGTGTGAGAGAGACTAATCGATAGGAAATTATTGGAAGGTACCAATAAATATCATTTAACCATAGCGTGGACTTAATCTGTAATCGTGCTCCGTAAAGCGAGAATTTACAGCACTTTTGTTCCGTAACGCGGATACTGACAGTACTTTTGTTCCGTAAATAGTTTTTTTAAAGTATTTTTGTTCATTAACCCGGATAATTGTAGTACTTTTGTTCCGTAAAGCGGATGTTGACAACACTTTCGTTTTTGATTATGTGCTCGAGACACTGGTAATAAACTTCCAAAGGGTGTGCATGAAATAAAAATAAAAGAAAGGGCAAAGCAGATGATAGACAGAAAGGTGACCCCCAGGGAAAAAATGTGATAAAAGAATACAAAGAAAAAAAGCGAAAATGAGGTGACATAAACATGGGCAGTAATAGCGTATGGGTTAAACCTAATTGCGATTGACATGACGATTAGTGGGAGGTTACGGATGAGGCTGGCAACCTCATATTGTAAAACAAATCCCTCAGAAAAAACGCCACTGAAAAAGTACACGTGATGTTTAAACAATCTTGAAGAAACACACATCCCGTCGCTGGCCAAAGTAACACATTATGCACTAAACGAAAGATGCATCTTCTCAAGTCGCACAACAACATAAGTGGTCCAAAGAAAGTCGGTAACATGTGTGCTAAAATGTGCAATGAAAGTTATTTCTTTGTGCTGTTGACACGTCGACTGACCCTGTCTATGATACTGACATTTGGATTGAGTTCCTTCCGTATTGACACTTGCTATGAATATGCCCGTAGTATTGACACAGTAAGGACTTACATTGACAGAGATTTTCAGGCTGACTTTGATGTTTCAGATACACTTTAACGTTCCCAGCACGAGACACCAGAGGACGTACTCTCTTTGCTATCGACCAGTTTACAGGAGAGATAACTATTAAGTCACCTCTTCAGGTACGTATTGTTTACTTTTGTTAATTTTGTCTCCCTTTCAGCTTTCACTTATGTGTCGTCTAATTGTTGTTATTGTGTGTTTAAGTATTCGTGGCCAAAGTATCTTGTAAGATAGTAGTAAAGAGCATTATCATAGCAATCGATGTTTTCATTATCAAGTGCTGCACCCTATGCTGCAGACGATGATAATGTTAATCCATAATGTTCCTCCTACTAGCATCAGACTGCGGCTAAAAAAAAAAAGGTAAAGGATCCCGTTACACGCCCATTGAGGCATATTGGGAATATGGTGTTAGGCCCATATTTTCTTGACCATCAGCACACAAAGGGTGATGTGGTCAGCATCACGCTGACCTCCTTAACCTTCCCAGATGTGCTCTGGTACCCAATTCATGAGGTTGGGTCGAACCCGGTGCCGTTTGCAGTCTAAAAAATCCCACATCAACTGAGGATCGAACCATGGACCACCGAGGTAGGAAACTAGTGCACTAACCACTGTGCTGCCACGTATTTGCACAATGTTTACATCGCTTGCCTATCGCTGCAAAATTACTGGTTTTTGGTTCGAAATCTGGTAGCGTCACGCTCCAGTCTACCCAGCTGTAAATGGGTACCTGACTCTGGTTTTGAGTTAGGGAATGCAAATGCAGCGATGAAGGGAACTTGTCACCCCATCTCATCAAGCTGGACCTAGTCTAGTGAAATCTCTAACACTTCATTCTCTTACGGCAGTATAGGCCGAGGGACTACGTCCTATGCCAAAATGTTAAGCTGTCTGGTATTTCTTATTTCTGAGTCTTACTCCGCTTCTCCTGCCTGTTATGTTTTATATTTTGTATTTTATTTTCATTTAATTAATTAATTTGTTTGTTTGTTAAATTGTTTTAGAATGTTGCTTTTCACTTTCAACAGGATTTTTTTTAATCAATCTGCAGAATTCCACTTCCGTAATTTACCACCAGAGTGTGACATAATTACTCCGCTCCTATGACTATCAGAGCGTGAAATAATTATTTCTTCAGTTGACTGTTAGAATTAGTTATAATTTTCACTTGGGTTTGGAATGGCAAAGACGTATTCAAAACCCAACTATGTCGTAGCCAAATCATAACTCATATAGTGACTTAACTAAAGAACGACGTAACCAGTGGCGTATTCTCTATGTGTGCTGTGCGTGCTGCGCACACCTATGCCCGAAGGAAAATAAAAATTTAATGTATTATTCTATAAAATATTTCTCTTATAATGTTCTGCTTTCGGACCGCACGCATCAGGATAACGGATTTTCCCGCATAGAATCTTACGAGTATATCTAGTTTCAGTTTCCCAGACGCGTTTTATAGTGCAGTTTTTTTGGTTGGTAGCAATCGCTCGAAGTTTCTCGGGTAATTCCGTCACTATGCGCGCGGCACCTTTCGGTTTTACGTTTGAACACTGGTTTGTGTGGATCGGGGTCATGGCCAGATACGTCAATACAATGCGAACATGCGTGCGGTGGTCTTGCAGCTCTCGAGCTGTAAAAATCGGTTGTGTCCGTCCAGTGTTTTTTGTGATTAATTTTTGTTAGTTGCCGGGAATGCAGATTATTACAGTGACAGTGAGTTTCAAGTTGTAAGTTAATTAGTATTTCGGAGATAATTGACATATACCCCTAATAACTATCGTTGCGTAATTGAATATAGTTGGCTTTTAAATTAAGAGGGGAAGAAGTTAAATAGTAGGTGTACATATTCATTTTAAGCAGCAGCACGCCTAGCTCGCATTACCAGGATACGCCACGTAACACCAGTAAAACTGCTGCAAATGAGTAAAATTTCATTAAAAAAAAGGTACCAGAAATGGTACATGATTCTTTAAACAATATACCTATCGGTACGAGATCGGCTAATATAGTATAGAATTGGAATTAAATGAGACAAAAAGTACAAAGAATATATAGGATCTTCCAGTCGAATTTCCCAGGGGAGATCACTCTAATCTTTTATTGAGGAAAATAGTCCATTATTCCCTTAGTTATTCAACCAGTAGTGTTTGACAGACTTAATTTTCTCATTATTCAACCAGTAGTTTGATAGACTAAATTTTCTCATTATTCAACCAGTAGTTTGATAGACTTGTTTTCGTCATTATTCAGCCAGTTGAGTTTTGACAGAGTTCTTCTCGTCAATACTCAACCAGTAAAGTTTTGACATAATTATTCCCCTCGTTATTCAACTACCGTAGTTGAGTTTGATAGAATTAAGAGGTAAAGGTAGGCCCATAGCAGATACTGAAGAAGTGGAGTGATGTGTTAGAGACCTCACTATACTAGGTCCAGCATCGAGAGGTGGAGGTGACGATTTTCTTCCTCGCTGCCTTTTCCTTTCCTGGCTCAAGAGCAGAGCCAGGTACCCATTTACTATTGGGTAGACTGGAGCGTGATGCCAATTTGTTTCAAACCTAGTATCTTTGCCTCGAAAGGCTAGCTTTCTAATCACCCTGCCAATCGGACGCTCCTAACAGACTTTTGCCCATCATTATTCAACGAGTCGAATTCGACCGACTTATTCCCATCATTGTACATAGTTTCATGTTCTCCACTTAATTCTCACTGTCTTTCCCTCCTGTCTATTGTTTGTCTGTCCCTCCTGTCTATTGTTTGTCTGTCCATGACGAAGGCCTTGTGGCCGCAACGTAGGTTTTTCTTGTCCTTTCTCTTTGTAAGACGTATTACTATTTGTGTGTTTTTGCATTTTTTTTGTTTTCATTCTATCTTTATAACCAGTAGAGTCTGACCGAATTGTTCCCCTGATTATTCAAGCTATAGAATCTGACAAAAATTATTCCCCTTATTATTCAACCAGTAGAGTCTGGCAGAATTATTCCCCTTATTATTCAACCAGCAGAGTCTACCAGAATTATTCAACCTGTAGGGTCTGACATAATTATTCTCCTTATTATTCAACCAGTAGAGTCTGATAGAATTATTCTACTTATTATTCAACCAGCAAAGTCTGACTTCATTATTTCCCTTTTTATTCAACCAGTAGAGTCTGACAGAATTATTCCCCTTATTATTCAACCAGCAGAGTCTGTCTGAATTATTCAACTTATTATTCAACCTGTAGGGTCTGACAGAATTATTCCCCTTATTATTCAACCAGCGAAATATGACTTCATTATTTCCCTTTTTATTCAACCAGTAAAGTCTGACAGAATTATTCCCCTCAGTATTCACCAGTAAAGTTTAACAGTGATTCTACACAGTAGTTGACTCACAACAATTTAACACAACTATATCTTTGATTGGCTGCCTATTTAAGTTTGACACAATTAGCCTCGTCAGCAGTTCCTTGTCTTCTATATAGCAATGTTTTGTCTAGTCCTATTTGTCTAAGAAATTCCTTCATTATCTTTATAACTAGCGTAATTCTTTTTCAAAATAAGTATTGTAGTTAGTTTAATCTTTGCAGTTTTGTTGTTTGTGAGAAGATTCTAACCCGAAATAAGGCTGGTGACTACAGTGAAAAATCAGAGGCACATCTCCAATCCAACCTGCAAGTCTGGAAGGAAGAGCTGGAGAAGAGCGGGATGGTCATAAGCAGCTCTAAAACAAAATCCATGGTGATATCACGAGAAGAAAGAAGACATCAGATTAAGCTGGGAGAACAATTCCTGGAGCAGGTCGACCACTTTAAATACTTCGGAGCTATTATAGACCGAAAGGGAGGCATCAAAGAAGAGTTGGCCACTCGAAAAGCAGCAGCTGGGAGACTTTTTCAGGCCATGAACCGAGGATTCCTCAGCAAGAGAGAGGTTGGTAAGAAAACGAAGATGGCTGTATACCGCTCCACCTATGTCCCAGTCTTGACATATGGATGCGAGTCATGGGCAATGACTACAACCCATAAAAGCCAGATCCAAACCTCAGAAATGGGGTATCTGAGGAAGGTGGTTGAAGTAACAAGAAGAGACATGGTACGCAACCAGACGATACGTCAAGGCCTTAAATCCTACCCCCTGCAGACCCAAGTAGAACAGTCTCAATTAAGATGGTTTGGCCATGTCTGCAGAATGGGAGAAGATCGGATACCACGACAAGCATGGGAAACAAAGAGCCAAGGATCCAGACCCCGAGGACGACCAAGAGTCCGCTGGGAGGACAACATTAGACAATCTTTGAAGGACCGATGACTAGAATGGAACCAGGCCAGGAGGAAGACAGTCGATAGGATAGTCTGGCGCTCTCTCTTCCAAACCTCTACACCTCACGGTAGAAGGGGAACGACTAAGTAAGTAAGACTACAGTGAAGCGTTATATAATTGGCAAAACTAGTTTAAAAAAAAAATATTATTATTTCTCTGTAGTTCTGTTTTCATTACGGATACAAACATGTGAGGTTATGTCTGTTTGAACCATCTGGAGTTCTTGGGAGTCTTGAGCGACACACACACAAAAATAAATAAATAAATAAATAAAATTGTACTACTGCTGATTAGGCGTGTCGTAAAAGTCTCTAGACTGGAGAAAGTAACAAGAACGTATGGGATGGAAATTAATATAGAAAAAAGCAAGATATTGGTGAATAGCCATAAGAAACATGTTCCGACCAACATTACGTTAAATGGGCAAACGTTAGAAGAAGTTAACACCTTTAAATATCTGGGGTCCACTATATGTAGTGATGGGAGATCTAGTAAAGAAATCAAGACAAGACTTGAGATGGCCTCAGCTTCCATGACAAGACTGAATGTGATCTGAAAAAGTAACATCAGTTTTCCTGTGAAGATCAAATTATACAAATCACTTGTATTATCTATTCTCTTGTATGGGTGTGAGGGCTGGACACTCACTGCAGATACGGAGCGAAGGATTCAGGCTTTCGAGCATAAATGTTATAGAAGAATTTTGCGCATTTGCTATAAAGAGCACAAAACAAATGTCTATGTTAGAGAGAAGATAAACACCTATGCAGGCCACCAAGAACCACTTTTGTCAGTAGTGAAACGTCGAAAGCTTGCCTGGTTTGGGCATGTAACTCGTCATGACTCCCTTTCGAAAACGATCCTCCAAGGAACAGTCGAAGGTAAACGGAGAAGAGGAAGGCAAAGAAAATCCTGGGCTGATAACATCAAAGAATGGGCAGGACACGGTTTCTCCACACTTGTACGCATTGCTGAGAATAGAGAGCAGTGGAGGACCCTGTCTGCTGATGCTTCCACCATGGCACCCCTACGACCCATGACGGGTTACGGGCTGAGATGATGATGAAAAGGCGACAAATGTGAGTAGCTGGCAACCTCATCATGGACAACACGTTGCTACAAAAACCACAGCTGCAGGAACATTCGCCTGTGATGCAGGTTTGCCGTAGTGCATCTACAGTCATTTATTTATTTTATTGCGTTTGTGTGTCTCGTCTGAAATTCTCGAGAATTCCAAATGGTTCAGAAAAACACAAAGCCATTATTTCTATCCCATAATTTCTGGGGTTTTTTTACTTATCAATCAATCAATACCCTTTAGCTCCCCGAGGAGCATAGGCCTTCAACTAACACATGCCAAGTCTTCCTGTCACGTGCCATCAGGTGAAGCTCTTTCCACGTTTTCCTCATCATTTTCACTGTTGTCTTAAATTCTCTTGTCCGTGTTTACCTCTGCTTCTCTTTCCCTGGGGTTCCAGAACAAGGAAATTTAATGCTATCCGCAGATTTACCCAATTTGTATCCTATTCATCGCCATCTTATTCTTCTCAGCTCTTGTTCCACTGGCACTTGTCTGGTTCTTGTCATCAGTTCCACATTGGTAACTTTTGTCATACCATCTTAATCCTATTTTACGCAATCGCCCATTTATAAAAGTCTGTAGCTTTTTGGTTAATGTTTTTGCTGTTTCTCCATGTTTTAGAGCCATACAATAGGACTGATTTGATATTTGAGTAGAAGATTGTTATTTTACTGTTGGACTTAATTTCTCTTGATCTCCATATGTTTCCCAATGCAATAAAAGCTCACATTGCTTTTTGTATTCTTTTTTTGATATCATTGTCTGTCCCTCCAACTTTGTATAAATTGCTGCTATATTTTTGTTTAACTTATTTTGACTTCATATTGGGTGTGCGCGCCATATGGAGCGAAAAGGCATATGCATGCTGAATGCCTTAGTGATGAAACTACACAGTACAAATAGAATCCTTCAACACATTGTTTTCTTCTTTGCTTAGCTGATGCCGCGGTAGTTTTAGTTAATGAAGGTATTTAGTTAGTATCATAATTCCACTACCTTTCATGGATGTGTTGTTTCAGGATTAATCTCATCTTTTAATTTTCTTTATTTATGTTTGTATTTATTGCTCCCAAATCAGCCGGTGTTCGCTGAACACTGAGAGGGTACGGACAGCGTTAATGTAGCTGTCGGACCTTTTCAGGGTTTCATCAGGCTTAGCAGATAGACACCATAAAACGTTTCAGTATTTGGTATCTATCAAAGCTGCACGAGCTAGTGGTCCTTTTAAGGACTAGCGCTATTGAGGGCTTCCTCTTTCTAGTTGATGGAAGCACGTTGTCCTTTTCAGGTCTTATTTTCTTTTAATGACGCTATGCTTAACAGGAGGCTGAGATGCAAAGAATGAACCAGAGCTGGGGCACTGTACGAAGGATGGCCGCCGACCGAACAAAGTGGAAGCAATTTGTTGCTGCCCTACAAGACGCCACCAGACGTGATGGCCACTGACTGCTTCGACAGTCTGCGGCTAAGGATAAAAAAAGATGCTTAACAGAGTTTACTTATTTTTGAATGGCAAATTACGCTCTGGGATAACCAACGGACTTAAGTCTAGGTTGAAAGGAACGTGCATCGCCTCAAGAAGGCAAAACACTCAAGGGAAAAAAACCTCATAAGTTTCGGGCCTCATGTAGTTCCCGCGGCTGTAGAGGAGAAGAAAAAGAAACGGGTTACTACTGGCTAAGGCATGTCATAAGAAGCCAATAACATGACACTGTGCATGAGGCTAGTAATTTCATCATGTAAATTTAATTGCTACAGAAACCACTACTTTAAGAGCACATGAATGCTTTGGATCCAGACCGCCAGGACCACCCAGAGTTTGCTGGGAGGACAACATTAGACAATCTCTGAAGGACCGAGAATTAGAGTGGAACCAAACCAGAAGGAAGACAGCCGATAGGACAGTATGGCGCTCCCTCCTCCAAGCCTCTACACCTCACAGTAGAGGAGGGATGACTAAGTAAGTAAGAATGGTGCTTGCTTGTTGCAAAGGGTCCGTCTGCTTTGGTGACTGCATGCTCCATAAGGAGCGAAAATACGAAATGTTGATGAGGATAGTACTTTTGATGCCCCGACTTTTGATGCCCCGGGTAGTTCTGAGGGCTCTCAGATGAGACAAGGAAACAATATGACTGTTGCTTCCTCAAGCATGTTTTCAGAAGCGACTAACACCGTCACCATCAAGCGAAGTACGCTGCACTCTTTCGTTAAGCCTGTAACCCAGTGCATCCTATTTCAACAGGCATTTCTGCCGGCTCGCCTTCCTCTGCCCTTGACTGTCCCCAGCCTACCTGAAAGGCAGTAGGTTGTTTGAAATCAGAGTTTTCCTTCTATTAGATGAACTACCTTCCAAGGTTTACGAGCTTTATCGACAGAACCAACGCCATCTGAGATGGTTTCCTCAATGTACGCCAGAACCCAGAGCATGCTGGTTTTACAGCGCCAGAGACTCGCTCTTCGGCCCTTCTCCTATTAGTTAAAACGAGGCCACCACAAGAAGACCAGGAGCTGGACTTTGCTGTCAGAGGCTAAGTATTGAGCATGCCTTAGGGACAATTAAACGAAGTTGAGAGCTCGTCCTCAACTCCACTCCCGGCTTTGACAGCACTTTGGACCCCAGGTGACTAATATGAGGTTGTGCATGATCCTAGCAACTTCATCAAGTAAAACAAAGTGCTACATAAACCTTTACTACAACAGCAAATACTGGTGTGCTGTAATGCAGGCTTCGCGCAAGATGACTAGCTGCAATGATTACTCCCATGCTTCACAAAGAGCAAACAAGAAAATGGTGTAACATTTCACTGCGTTATTGCTAACTTGTCTCCTACTTCTTAACAGGTTTTCACTACTCACGTTTATAACTCGCTATTAAAATTCTCTTACAGTATGATGCAGGGAAGACGTTTGTTGCAGTCGTGGAGGCCAGGGATCAAGGAGATATACCACGTATAGCGGAAGCGGCTGTGACTCTTACGATCGTCAACGTTGGGAACAATGCACCTCGCCTAGAGGTGAAGCTGCAGAAGACCGTGTTTGAGAACACGGTGCTGATATCGGAGGATGCTAAAAACAGCACTTTTGTTGGAAAGTTAACAGTAAGATTATTGTTTTATGTGGCAACAGCCCGCATTATGTTGTATTTTAATGGTGTTTCTGTCTACGAAAGATATTATATTTAACATATGTCGTTTTGTACTTGATCAGTAATGTCCTCATTGTTGTCTTTATAACATGTAATGTATTCGTAGTAATTGTAATACAATGGTAATGTTGTTGTTTACATAAACTGTGATGTATTCGTTGTGTTGTTTATAACCATTAATATGGTTATGGTGTTGTTGACTTTGCACTTGTCAGCGTCGCGAGCTCCTTTCAACCTTTATCAACGTGCATGGAAGTGTCGGTTGTATCAGGACGCGTTTTTTAATGGTACAAATTTCCTGATTGTGAGTACTTTTTGTAATGTTGTTTTATTTCTCTCTGATTGTTTGTCACTTTGTTACTCTTGTTGATGTCACTTTGTTACTCTTGTTGATGTCACTTGTTTACTCTTGTTGATGTCACTTTGTTACTCTTGTTGATGTCACTTTGTTACTCTTGTTGATGTCACTTTGTTACTCTTGTTGATGTCACTTTGTTACTCTTGTTGATGTCACTTTGTTACTCTTGTTGATGTCACTTTGTTACTCTTGTTGGTGTTGTTTTGTTACTCTTGTTGGTGTCACTTTGTTACTCTTGTTGATGTCACCTGTTTACTCTTGTTGATGTCACTTTGTTACTTTTGTTGATGCCACTTTGTTACTCTTGTTGATGTTACTTTGTTACTCTTGTTGATGTCACTTTGTTACTCTTGTTAATACTACTTTGTTACTCTTGTTGATGTCACTTTGTTACTCTTGTTGATGTCACTTTGTTACTCTTGTTGATGTCACTTTGTTACTCTTGTTGATGTCACTTGTTTACTCTTGTTGATGTCACTTTGTTACTCTTGTTGATGTCACTTTGTTACTCTTGTTGATGTCACTTTGTTACTCTTGTTGATGTCACTTTGTTACTCTTGTTGATGTCACTTTGTTACTTTTGTTGATGTCACTTTGTTACTCTTGTTGATGTCACTTTGTTACTCTTGTTGATGTCACTTTGTTACTCTTGTTGATGTCACTTTGTTACTCTTGTTGATGTCACTTTGTTACTCTTGTTGATGTCACTTTGTTACTCTTGTTGATGTCACTTTGTTACTCTTGTTGATGTTACTTTGTTACTCTTGTTGATGTTATTTTGTTACTCTTGTTGGTATCACTTTGTTACTCTTGTTGATGTCACTTTGTTACTCTTGTTGATGTCACTTTGTTACTCTTGTTGATGTCACTTGTTTACTCTTGTTGATGTCACTTTGTTACTCTTGTTGATGTCACTTTGTTACTCTTGTTGATGTCACTTTGTTACTCTTGTTGATGTCACTTTGTTACTCTTGTTGATGTCACTTTGTTACTCTTGTTGATGTCACTTTGTTACTCTTGTTGATGTCACTTTGTTACTCTTGTTGATGTCACTTGTTTACTCTTGTTGATGTCACTTTGTTACTTTTGTTGATGCCACTTTGTTACTCTTGTTGATGTCACTTTGTTACTCTTGTTGATGTCACTTTGTTACTCTTGTTGATGTCACTTTGTTACTCTTGTTGATGTCACTTTGTTACTCTTGTTGATGTCACTTTGTTACTCTTGTTGATGTCACTTTGTTACTCTTGTTGATGTTACTTTGTTACGCTTGTTGATGGCACTTTGTTACGCTTGTTGATGTTACTTTGTTACTCTTGTTGATGTTACTTTGTTACTCTTGTTGATGTCACTTTGTTACTCTTGTTGATGTTACTTTGTTACTCTTGTTGATGTTACTTTGTTACGCTTGTTGATGGCACTTTGTTACTCTTGTTGATGTTACTCTTGTTGATGTTACTACTTCAGCCAAAAAGTCTTTTATATTTGGACATGCGCCCTATTTCCACCTGTGTCTAGGTTGAACGCGGACCGCCTCGCCAAAACGAGGCAACATTTTTTTTTTAAATGTTATCTGATGGAAATCACACGTCTACGTGTCACATTTATATTCGCTTTAATCCTGTTGTCTGTTAAACCGTGGGTTTTGTTTTTGTGATAAATTACTTTAATAATTTTTTGTAGTACTTGTGGGGGTTTGGTGTCAATTAAATGTTCTACGGCATTCAGTTCTTTTTTTTGCAGTTTTTGTAGTAAATGTTTATGTTTTCTCTGTTTCTCATATTTCTTGCGTTACTTTTCATCGTGCTGTGAAGCATTTGCCTTCAACAAATTCATGCGAAGTTCTCCTGACTGTGCCATTCGTTCAAAGTCTTCTTTCTAACACCTTCACCTTGTCTCTAATTCTCCTCTTCATGTGTATTTGGTCTCCTTCCATTTCTCTCAGTCTGGAAATTCAAAAACAAGGACTGTTCTGTATTGTTCTGAGATGGTGTCCTCAATGTACACCAGAACCAACGCCATCTGAGATGGTTTCCTCAATGTACGCCAGAACCAACGCCATTCGAGATGGTTTCCTCAATGTACACCAGAACCAACGCCATTTGAGATGGTTTCCTCAATGTACGCCAGAACCAACGCCATTTGAGATGGTTTCTTCAATGTACGCCAGAAACAACGCCATCTGAGATGGTTTTCTCAATGTACGCCAGAACCAACGCAATTTGAGACGGTTTCCTCAATGTACACCAGAACCAACGCCATCTGAGATGGTTTCCCCAATGTACGCCAGAACCAACGCCATTTGAGATGGTTTCCTCAGTGTACGCCAGAACCAACGCCATCTGAGATGGTTTCCTCAATGTACGACAGAACCAACGCCTTCTGAGATGGTTTCCTCAATGTACGCTAGAAACAATGCCATCTGAGATGGTTTCCTCAATGTACCCCAGAACCAACGCCATTTGAGATGGTTTCCTCAATGTACGCCATAACCAACGCCATCTGAGATGGTTTCCTCAATGTACGCCAGAACCAACGCCATTTGAGATGGTTTCCTCAATGTACGCCAGAACCAACGCCATCTGAGATGGTTTCCTCAATGTACGACAGAACCAGCGCCATTTTCTTTCTTCAACATTTGCTCACTGGTGGGTTTTTATTTTCTGTGTTAGTTTCACAGTGGTGGTGCTGTCATACTATTTCAGCTCTACTATACTAATGTATTCATTATTGAGCATATACATAGCAATATATTCAAACTATTTGTTGTGTTGTAAAATAATGAAAAAAGTTACAATTAACATCCGTTGTTGTATTTTCGTTTTGTGTTTCTATTGTTAAACTAGGGCTGCTGAGCTTTTCGCACTTTTGCTGCCAATAACAAGTTGAAGACTCCTTGGTATCATCTACACTGTAGATCTAGGCTTTTCCTGTGGCTTTTCTGCCATTTCGAAACTTGTTGAGATGAAGTCATGAGCTCTAGTTTCTCCAGCTTGGCTTGCATTTAAAGGATCGTCACATCTGGTCACAAGCTAGGTTTGGTTTGGTCTGGTTTGGTTTGGTTTGGTTTTAAGGACTATCGGTTCTTGTGCGTTTATTCACCGGTTAAATCAAATTGTGGATATTTATTACCCAAACCGATCACCGTACTCTTTCTTGACTGAAAAAGTGTCATTGTCCTCTCCCCCCCTCCCCCGTTGCTTAGAATTTTTTTAAAAACACGCCTGCCGTTCGTAAGGTTGTAGTCACGTAGCACATTCTGCCGTAGGGGAGTGAAGTGTTATAGACTTCGAGGTACTGGGTCCCAGCTTTATGAGGTGGGGTGGCCTGTTCCCTTCCTCGCTGCCGTTGCCTTCTCTAACTCAAGATCAGAGGCAGGTACCCTTTTACAGCTGGTTAGACTGATGCATGACACCTGTTCCCTTTCTCGCTGCCGTTGCCTTCTCTAACTCAAGATAAGAGGCAGGTACCCTTTTACAGCTGGTTAGACTGATGCGTGACACCTGTTCCCTTTCTCGCTGCCGTTGCCTTCTCTAACTCAGGATCAGAGTAAGGTACCCATTTACAGCTGTTATGGAGTGTTAGAGACTTCACCATACTAGGTCCAGCATCGAGAGATGGGATCTACCTAGCTATAAATGGGTACTTAACTTTGAGTTAGGGAAGGAAAAGACAGCGAGGAAGGAAACTGGTCTCCCCACCTCTCGATGCTGGACCTAGTATGGTGAAGTCTCTAACACTCCATAACCAGCTGTAAATGGGTACCTGACTCTGATCCTGAGTTAGAGAAGGCAACGGCAGCGAGGAAGGGAACATGTGTCACGCATCAGTCAAACCAGCTGTAAAAGGGTGCCTGACTCTGATCTTGAGTTAGAGAAGGCAACGGCAGCGATTTCCCTTGTTTCCTTTGTACCGTTAACTTGTAGAACTGA